>SJYQ01003284.1:109537-216058 GCA_006410935.1 Redunca redunca
AAATTCTGGTAGCTAAATAACATTTCAAGAGATGTATCTATTGTATTTATAATTAGCATAATATTTGAATTGCAAAAAACTCTTCAGTTTAACGAGTACAGTCCTTTTTCACTTAAGTGTCCTATAAAAACCTAAAGGTTTTCAAGCCAAATGAATTCTGTTTAGAATTTTGTTTAGAAAATACTTCCCAGATCATGAAGTCTGATTTATATATCCTTTTAAAGGCTGATTTTTTTAAAAGTTAAACCTTTAAAACTTTAATCTCAAGATTTAAAGGCATTATTATTGTACTTTAATTTAGCTCAGTGGAAATCTTTTAATCAAGAATATTACAAGTGGGCCTTTACATTTCTCATTGCCATTAACCTTCTGAATGGTGCATGCCTATTAAACTACATCTTGCATGAATGCATGCTAAGTTGCTTCAGTTGTGTCCTGACACTTTGTGACCCCAGAACTGTGGACTGTGGCCTGCCAGCGTCCTCTGTCCATGGGATTCTCCAGGCAAGAATACTGGAGTGGGTTGCCTTGCCCTCCTCCAGAAACTACATCTTAGGGTGTGCCCTATATGTCCATTCAAAAAGATATTTCATGAGGAAGACCAAAAGCCAAAAATTACTTAACATAGATAAACTTTTATTAGTGTAATATTTTGGTTTTAATTCTGTAACATTTCATTTTTTTAATATTCACTAGTGTTGTGTATGTTTCTTTCCCTAATAAATTTTCAAAGAGCTTATTAAGTCATAACTGACATATAATGAATGGCATGTTTTTAAAGGATACAATAATAATACAATATTACAATAATAATACAATAATTGAGGACTTTCCTGGTGGCTCAGACGGTAAAGCGTCTGTCTACAATGCAGGAGACATGGGTTCGAGCCCTGGGTTGGGAAGATCCCCCAGAGAAGGAAATGGTAATCCATTCCAGTACTCTTGCCTGGAAAATCTCATGGACGGAGGAGACTGGTAGGCTACAGTCTATGGGGTGGCAAAGAGGTGGACACGGCTGAGCGACTTCACTTTCACTTTCAATACAATAATAGTGACATAGGTATACATTTGTGAAATCACCACCACAATCAATATAATTAACATTTCCATCACATCCCCAGTGTTCCTCCTCCCTTTTTTCATCTCTCCCTGCCATTGCTGTCCCAGTCTGTCCCTTCTTGAGAAAACTGATTTGCTTTGTATTGCTATAGATGAGTCAGCTTTTTGTAGAGTTTTTATACATGGGATCACACATTCTGGTACTCTTTTTTTACTTCTTTTACTCTGTATAATTATTTTAAGATCCATCTATTTTTTGGTATGCATAGTTTGTCTTTTTTATTGCTGAGTACTGTTTCACTATGCCGATGTGCCACAATTTGTCCATTCACCTAATGATGGCCATCTGGATTCCTTCCAGTTTTTGGCTGTTACAGATAAAGCTAGTTTCTAGCTGTTATGATAGAGCTGCTGTAAACATTTTGTGTGTTTAAAAATTATTTCAGTTTTGATTTTTACTACTTACTGGCAATCATGACCGTTGACTCTTTATCATATAGCAATATTTTTATGCACATTCCCTAGCAATTTTATAATTAGGAAAGACTATGAAAACATTTTATTTTAAACCCATTTCCTACATTTTACCCATTTTACTCATTTGAGGTATTGATTATAGGAAAAAAGATCTCATTTTGAATTTTGAGATCCTCACAATTTGGTTAGATTTATCTTACTTTTTGTAATATCACTAAATAAAAATTTTAAATGTAACTGAATTTAAAGCCTGTAGTCCTTAATTAACCAAAGAGCTTATGTAAATACTTTCTTNAAAATATAGAAAGGAGCTCATAATGCAATACTTAAAAAGGAAAATTGAGACATTAACTTGTAATTTTTTTTATCATTTGGAAGACTTTACTGTTTTTTTATACTTTTTTATTTTTTAAATCTTATTACTTTATAGAGTTGACTTTTAAAAGGAGTGCTTTATTTAGTTTGGCTGTGCCATGCAGGTTGTGGGATCTTAGTTCCCCTACCAGGGATTGAACTTGGGCCCTCGGCAGTGAGAGCACGGATTCTAACCACTGGACTGCCAGAGAATTTCCCAAAAGGAATGTTTAATATGCAATAAAATTTCAACCTTCTGAAAAAATATTCCAAGTTTCCATTTTTAACAAAAAGTATGCAAAGCTTAAAATTTGTTTCCTTATTCCTACTTACTGGTCCTTAATAATGTGTGTTTATGTGTGTGTATATGTGTATGAACATATACCGTGGCACATGCACATATATAAAGCACCATTCTAAGACAGTAACCTGTTTATGATATAGAACTATGTTAAATCTATAGTCTATTAAGAATGGAGTTTTAATCTTTAGGTAGTTTCTTTCTTTTTTCCTTCAATTTTTGCTGTGCTGGGTCTTCATTGTAGTGCACAGACTTTTCTGTGGTTGCAGCACATGGGCTCAGAGTTATGGCATGCGGGTTCTCTAGTTGCAGTATGCAGGTTCTCTAGTTGTGGCATGCAGGCTTAGTTGCCCTGTGGTATGTGGAATCTTAGTTCCCTGACCAGGGATTGAACCTGCATACCCTGCATTGGAAGGCAGATTCTTAACCACTGTACCACCAAGGAAGTCATTAGGTGGTTTCTTTTAGAGTGTCCCTAATGTTATTTACTTTAATGGCAAATATATAACTTTGACACAAATACATACACAGTTCTATCTATTGGCATGTTTTCTTAAAAGGCACTGTGTTACACAGTTTTCTGTACTGAGAACTTTTATTATGGGTGAGGTAAGGGGGATATAATTTGTTACCTGATAGAATCTAGGTGTTCAAATATTAATAATTTTAAATAGATCATCTTTTTACATTGAGTTATTGATGTAGGATAATTTGTGATATCGTCCAGATTTTTTGCTTGCATTTTATTATAGTTTAAAGTTAATTTGGTCGAAGGATTTTGATGTTCTTTCTATGATTGTTAATTTTTTCTATTATTAAGAACATAATAAATTTTGTATAGTACCAGAATAGAGATGAATTTTGGTTATTTTTATTCTCCTTCACTTCTTTATCTTTTTCATCAGTAGAAAGCTTTATTTGCTAGGCTAAAATATAACCTAACATTGTGATTTAGGCTAAGTGAAAAGCTAATACTAATTTTTTCTTTCAGATCTCTATAAAAATGGACTCCAAAGAGCTAATTTTGTCCCATTCATAGCTGTCCTGAAGGTAAGAAAAATCACTTACTTGCGTTTAGTGACTAATATCATATTGATTGGTAATCAAGGACTTTTATAGGATCACTATGGTCTTGCATTCAAGTAGAATTTATTTTGATATTTATAGTAATAGTTAAAGATACTAAAGAAAGAAATCTTTTTTATATTGTATTCATCAATTTGTATGCAGGAAAAATTGCAAAATATGATATAAATTATTGTCTAGCTGAAACATTTGATAGTTTGCATTTTATGAATTTTAATTTGAGGTTTGCTCATATATATTATAGTGGAATGTTTGAACTTATACATTGGTTTCTGAAAAAATATTTAATGTTCCTTGTTTCCTTCCAGTTAATGGCCATTTACATGTTTTCCCAGCTATTAAAGTTGCTATTTTAGAATAGCATTATTACAAAAATATTCTAATATATTTAAATGTGATTGCCATCAAGTTATCATGAAATTATGTCAAGTTGAGGCACATAGTTTAAATATTTGTGTGTATCATCACTGCACAGAGTTTAAAATAGTCTTCATTACAATATGATTAAGAATAAAGTAGCCAACTTTTTCACTGTTAATTTAAATAATGTTTCATGTAATTATTTAATAATCATTCTACCAATATTTATTGGGAACCTACTATGTGCAAAGTACTACATTAGGTATAATGTTTCTCGCAAGTGATTTATAATCTAGTTGGGTATGTACTATGTACCCCAATACCTCTAACACAAAGCAGAATGTGATAAGTATCAGAAAGAAGCACGTGTGCCCATATATAATTCGTGTCATTCTCAGGCACATTTTTCACTGTCCATAAAAGCATATCCAAAGAAAGGATAGAACTTGTATTTTTTTTTAAAGATGTAAAACTCAAAAATTCTTACCAAGAAGGAGGAGGAAAAACATTTATCTTCAAATATTCTGAAGATGTAGTCAGACAATCTTCTGAAGATATAGTCAGACAATCTTTTTGAAATATACTTCAGTGGGAGCTATTGTTAGTGCCAAACTCTATTCCCTGTGCTATCCAAACATCTGTTTCCTTGACCAGTTTTAGGCTCCCAGAGGATTTTAATTTTTCTGAGATATTTACAGATGTAGGAAAAAGTACTTTTTGAAGATTTATGATGGTGATGGACAGGGAGGCCTAGTGTGCTGTGATTCATGGGGTCGCAAAGAGTCGGACACGACTGAGCGACTGAACTGAACTGAACTGATGCTGTTAATAATTTTCCCCCTTTATATTCTTATTTTACATTTGAGGAGAAGGTAGATTTGCAGTATTTTTTCCACCTTGGAATCTAAAGTAATGTGGTGTATGTAGATACCAAAATATAAACAGGGAAGCTAAGAAAAATAGATGCTAAAAATAGTTTCTTCATGTAGCATAAAACACACAAAGTATAAAGAGAAGCCTCACAGAATGTAACAAATTAAAAGGTTCTCAGACATCTTTGTAGCTGTACATTTTTTTAAACCCCAAACCTTAGTTTTTGTGATATTTTAACATATCATTGCTAATAGGCAACAAAATTGGCCAGGTTGAATTTAATTCCTTCCCTTTCCTACCCTTAATTTTTTTTTCTTTTTGTTATTTGGAAACTCAGAGTCATATTTTTCCATAGATACAAAAATATAAGTGGAATAACTGTAAAAACAGAAAAAAGAAAGCAGTGATGGGAATGTCTTTCTCTCCCATGTTTAGAGGATTTGTTAAGTAAATTATAGTATAGTCACATAAGGGGATATCATATAGCTATTTAGAATGACATTTTCAAAAATTGTGTGATAATGTAGAATAATGCTCAAGGATAATATGAGTGGAAAAAATACAATGTAAGTATATCTATTAGGCTTCTTGGAAATAATGTAACATACATAGAAAATACTGAAAATAAATATCCCTAAATGTAAACAGAACTTTTTTCTGAATGATAAGATTATAGATGATTAAAATTATCTGTTTTAGACCTTTCAAAGATTTCTGGAATGATAATTGAATTATTTTTATAATAAAAACTTTTTAGTATAAGTACATTTTTACCCACCCTTCCTAGAAAATCAGCAGACCTGAATAAAACTACCCATATTCAAAACTGAGAAATCAGCAGAAGGTAAAATGAACTGAACATGGGTTCCATGTAGAGACTATTAAAAAAGTGAAATGGCAGCAATAAGAAGGAAGTATCAGGAGTAGATGGGGGAGAAGTAGGCATGAACTAAACAAGTAAAAAAACATGAAAACTTGCTTTAGAAGAATTATCCCAGGAAATGGGCGATTTTTTTCAGTTAAAACTTTGCTATATTTTAAAAGAAACTAAAGTTATAGTACCAATGAAATAAGAAACCAGAGATGAAAAACTGTAAGATTAGATGAAAAATAAGCTGGCAGAGCTAAGAAAAGACTGAAGGCAGACCCATTAAAAAGTGAAAAGCATCTTACTAAAAGTAAGTCAATGAATCAACACTACTGAAAATAAAACCAGTGATAAAGAGATCAGACTTATGAAAAGAAATCACACAAAATGAAGCCAAAATAGTCAGAAATTAAAAACTATTACAGAGAAGGTGTTAGTATGGAAACTTAGACAACAGATCAAATATTCACATACTTTGTATTTCTAAAAAAGAAAACATGAAGATAAAATAGAATAATGTGCTTTTCTGGTGTAAAACTAAACTTAAAGGATAGAGAATCCTACAATTATATAGAAGAAGAACCAATGAGAAAAAAAATCAAGCTGGACTGAGACTTTTTCACCTAAAGTTGGTTCTGGAATAGTGTAGAATAGTTTTCACTAAATTGAAAAAGAATAGATGTACCCTCTTGTCAACTGCACTGTTATGAAAATCCAAGCCCCAAATGTGTACTTTTGGATATATGGTAATTCAAAAATTGCAATCCTCATGAAGCTTCCTGAACAAACTAAGACTTTTCCCTACCAGTAAAAAATAATAACTTATTAATGGAGATATTATGGTAAGAATGTATTGGTGGTGGTCACTGAATTTGATTAATTAGTGTCTTGGGTATTGTCTACAATCAGACAATAAAGTTGTTTGTTTGTTTGTTTGTTTTTTTCATTTCATGTGTGAACTTCTGTAGTTAACTACAGAATGCAGAGTGTAAAAAAGAGACCTCAGCCCACACTAGCAGTTTGAGTAGAGGACATGGTGCATGTCAGGAGTATTTCCAAAGAGCAGGTTATGAAAAATTAGTTACCAGACAAAGCACAAAAGGGCATTCAACATAGAGGAAAAAGCACATGGGAAAAGCATGAGAATTATATAGATTAAAAATGTTGTGCTTTGTACTTAGCTCATTGAATTTTCTTAGAATAGTAACTACTGTTCTTCTGTTTACTTGAGGTTTGGGATTTTATTTAAAACTCAGATTCCCTTCGCCCAAAATAAAAGCAGAGTATGTTTTGTATTGTATGTAAGTATAAAAAAAAACATTTTGGCAGTTAACATTTCCTTATTTATATAAAAGGATGGTTAATATTATTGTGCCTACTTGAAACTTCATATCACTTAATATTCTGATTTTGATGATTTATTCTTGAAGAATCTTTGTCTTGATTTTAATAAAACCTAGGCAATTCTTTTTAAGTATGTGAACAGATATAGTTGTGAAAGCATTTGTCGGTATCTACACAGCACCAATTTATAAAATTAAATACATCTGTCTCAGTCTCTGCACTGCAGTATTTTAGAGTAGACTGACAATCTATACCAGGGTTTAATAAACTACAGACATCTCACTTGAACCTGTTTTGGTAAATAAAGTTTCATTGAAAAGCTTAATGTGCATTTCTTTATATGTTGTCTATTTCTATTTTCCCACTGTTGTTGCAGAGTTGTGTAATTGTGGCAGAGAAGTATGGTCTTTAAAGCCTGAAATGTTTACTCTCTGGCTCTTAAAAGAATTTCTTACCCCTAATCTATGCAATATACAAAGGACAGAGAGACAAACAACTGTTAAAAATAACACTAAATAGCACTTGTTTTCTATAAACTTGTTTTATGTGGTGGAAAACATGTGTCAGCATAGATTCATTAGTAGGTCTTGGAGAAGGTGACATTTTGAGAACTTGCTGGATAAACGGTTGACTGAAGGGAGAATGCTTGATGAACTAAAGGCAAGAGAGTGGTCCAGCTTTAGCTTCAAATAATTTGGTAACCTGAGAAATATCAGCTTTGTTAGAATGTCTTCTGTTGTATACATTTAAAAAGAATAATGTCTTACTTTGAACATAATCTCACTGCATTGCATGCATTATTTGAAACTACTGAGGTTAAAAGAAAAAGGGGACCAATTGATATTTTGGTCCTAAGAAAGTTTCTTGGGTTAATTCATCTAGACTATTACTGGCCTCCTTGATAAATGGATTGCCTGGCAAACACTGCTCTTCCCATTTGGTCAAATCTTGTACTCTATCTTATTTTGGAGGATGTTTTCTGTTTGGGTTAAAAAAAATCTCTCTGTTCACTCCTTCACTTACACCCACATCAACCATTTTGTTTGATTCATTCTGTAATGAGTCCTGAAAAAGATAAATGCTATCATAATGTTTAGAGTTAAAAAATATCTCCATGAGAATTTCATTAACTTTCTTTTAATGATTTTCTTATTTCATTTAACAGTATGGACAAATCTAAAATAATTCCCCTTGGGAAATATTCTTATGCAATATAAAAATGTAGTATTTTTGCCACAGGGTAATAGATTCTATTGTCAATAATATAGCACTTTAACTCTCATTGATAGTAACATTTTAGAAAACTATTTCTTAAGTTTTTTTATTTCTGTTTAAAATTAAGTGAGTTAGATGATTTATAGATTACTGAAATGATAACTGTAAGTTGATCAAAAATAACCAACAAGGGATTCAACAGTATAATTTTCTCTTTGATGAGTGTCAGATGAAGAAATTAGAAAAAAACAAGATACTAACATTAACACTTATAAATGTGAATTTTCCCTTTCCTGATGAAGAGTTGCCCCTTTGGAAAGCATCATAATCTGCTTTAGTTTAACATTTGTTGAGTTGAAATATGCAGTACATAAAAATACTTTGTAATCTAAGGTAGTAATAGTTTTGTTATTATACGATTTTTATAATATTTGTTTAATGTTCAAACAATGACTTCATTTCTTCTACTCGGTTGTTAATGTTTCTAAGCTGTTATGCATCCTTTATTTAAAACTTAAAATAAATTTAGCTATGTACTAGCATTTGTGTTTTTGTTTCCTGAGGAATTTTTTCTAAGGGATTTTATACCTACTGTGAACTCTTTGAGGCTATTACCATGGTGTGATCTCTAGTTATAAACTAGCAAAATTGTGTATAACCCTTATATAAAGTGCTTCAGTGTTCAGCCTTTGTTCAGCCACCTGCATTAGGATTTATAGACTTGCTAAGTGTATGTTTGCATTTTTTTCCTGCCACAATTTTCATTTCATTGGTGAAATTGATTTGTCAGTTTGTTCATTACCACTTTCAATACTGGAGCTTTCACAGGGCTAAATAATCAGAATCAGCCTTTGAGGTCAGTGTCAGCCCCACTGACCTCTACTGTGTTGTCACCTGAGTCAGCCTAGCAAGGATTAACCCTTTGTTAGTGTGATAATGTCTTTACTTATGAGTTGGCTTTTTAATACTTAAGATGGAAAGAAACAAAAAACAGAACAAAAGTAGTAAACTAAACTCCAAAAGTGAAAAGAGTTTTGGCTTTCCCCTACAAATCACTGAAGTATTCATTTGAATTTTATTATTTAATATCTTAAGGTATAAAAATTACTATTTGACTTGTAAAATATTCCTATAATTACCAAGTTTGAGGCAAATAAAGTACGTAAATTACCTGAGATATTTTTATAAACCTATTTTATATATATTTGAGGAAAAATATTTTTTAAAAATTGGCTTCAGTACAAGCACTAAGCTTTANATGTCAAACTGGAATATAGCAAGCTATTGCTTATATGTAAAACATGTACTGTTTAGGTCTTAAATTCTCTTCTCAGAATAATAAATAGTTATTTTTGGTTAAATTACAAGGAAATCAATTCTTTGATGACGAAAATGGTTTAAGGGAAGTGTGTCTTAAATATGAATTAGTTGTTTCTTTGACTCATGAGACAAATTAGTTTAATTACATGTGGCAATTTTCTTGGCTAGTGATGTAATGTGAAATAAAATTCTCCCTTTCCCCTCCCTGAAAACTCAAGCCAATTAATAGAACTTTTAAGCTCTTTGTCATAGGCCACCATGGAGGTCTGTGGAGAAGAACTTTAATCCAATAAACATTTCATTTAGATCATGAAAAGAAAGCCTGAGGAGAAGCTCCTGTAAGAGAGGGTGTTACTATGATTCCAACCATGAAGAGATGTGAGGAATTTGCCAAATTAACCAAGAGGTCCTCATATTTAACGCGTAAATGTGTCAAAACTAACAGAATAATTATTTAATTTGCTTGAACTCTATATTGAGAAAACTCTAAAAAAGCCATGACTGTTTTCTTCAAAGCCTTCACTGTTGGGCTGGATGGACAGGGCAAAGGGAGGTTGTGAGAAATCCAGATAGCAAATAACACTGGCCAGAGCTGGTCAGAAAAGGGAATAGATAATTAGACGTAATTAGCGTGTATGAATTGTTGTCTCTCTGCCCTTAGCTTGAATAAATTTTGAAGAAAAAACCCTAGTGGTGAAAATCCTTTGATGTAGGAAGAGTCATTGTGGCTTGGCAGCATAAAGGCAGTGTTTTATACTGCTTACATAATGGTGGTGATACAGAAAGAGTGAATGGATTCGCACTCCCCTGTCTGCTTTATAGCAAGGACTTTTGGATTCTCTTGAAACAAAATGCATCACAAGTTTTCAGTTGTTAGTAATGAGGTAGCAGCAGCCCTCATCAGTGCTCAGAGGAAGCCATCTTTAGCTTTTGTTTAAATCTTAATCACATTTTTTTTTCCTTTCTGGGAAATCTGTTTTCTTGAATCAAAACTTCTCTTCTTTGCTTATGCCTCCAATAAGAGAAAGGAATAATGATCAAGAGAACGTAACAGAAGAGTCAAACAAAAATTATTAAAGACTTATTTTTTTGTTTTTAATTCCATGTATAAAAGATGCTTATTATATTACTTTCCCCCTCATATTGGTAACATTCTAGTGAGGTTGCTTTATAATATGAAAAAACGTATAGTGATTTTAGATTGACTTTCAAAAGAACTTATTTTCAAATTGAAATTACACAAAGTAAAATGATAACTATGTTTCTATTTCACTGTAGTTAAGTTTTTAAATGGAAATCAGTTTGGTTTAAAAATGTCACTCAGTAGATTTACCATAAACTTTATTTAACTTGAGGCACTTATTGGAAATCCAGGTTTGGGAATCTGGTTCTGTATGGGTATTCTGTATCTACTACTGGAAACACAAGAAATACCCTTGAGAAAGCATTGCATTTATTTTCAAATTTTCTAAGACCTAAGATAGTAAATCATCTAAAATGTAGTAACAATTTATTCAGGTAGTTGAATTATGTTACTTTGACTATCTAAAATATTTTTAAAAATTAGTCCTCAGCAAAAAGAGAAATTAGCTATTTCAGAATTCTAGTGTAAATTATGTATTTGGTGGAGGTGACTAAAATACTTTACATGTTATCTGCAATATCAGAGTAGTATCTCTAAGTTTATATTTCTGATTAATTTTTACCCTGTTCCATCAGCTCTTTTGGAATTATATTTTTTAAAAATTTGCCCTTCAGATACTTCAGTGCTCAGATTTCCTTCTAATTAATATCCTTCTTTTAACATATCTTATTTAAAAGATTTTCTGCAGTAGTTGTCAGTGATCCATTTCTTAATGTGTAATCTATGAATCTATTTTTATAAGTACTGCTTTGCTTTAGTGTATTTTTGTTCTGACATTTTGATTCTGGATAGACTTCTTTCAAGCCACAATGCTCTGAGATGCTTTGGCTACTTAACCCATTTTGCATATTGTGCCATTTGTAGAATAAAGTAGCCTTTTATACTTGAAGTTGATTTGAACTCTGAAAGGCAACACCTGAACATCTCACAAAACTGGATAATTATGGCTGATTGTGTTTTTCAGGTATAGGTCACAGGAAATTCATTTGGGGTAAAGTATGTACAAAGCTAAGAAATATGCAGATTTTCTGTTGTAGGATTGTGTAAAAATTATTTACAGTTAATACTTGCATAAAGGTTAGAAAGGTTGATGAAGTGATATTTAGTTTTGCTTTACTATTCACTGCATGTCAGAATGTAATTATGACTGATTCATGAAACTGTCTTAGAAACGAACCATCTTTATTAAAATGCTGATCAAGATAAGAGCTGACAGTAATAAAGAATAGAACATTTTAGTCTTGTTGCTTTTGAATGATTGCTAATTACCCCAGAGGTCATGTATAGTGCTTGGTAGGATTCATTGACATTATTTCTTTTAAGTCTGCTGTTTCAACAACATCTGAGCATGAAGACGCAAACTGTGTGCATATTGAACAATAGTTTGGCCAAGTTTTTAGCCTTCAAGATATCCAAGAAATCTTTTTCTGCTATAATAAGTTTAGCTTCTTTCTCAAAATTATAGTATTTCAGGGGTGCTTGGTCCAAAATACTTTATATATTTAGTAATTGATCTATACCTCCCATTTTTAAGTTGGTGTTAACTAGTATATGTAGGTTATTGAGACAATGAATATACAGACAAACACATAAAATTAATAAGAACAAAATGTAGATTGGCACTGAAATTAGACTTAATAGAAAAGACTTCTTAATGTGTAATTAGAATGTAACCCTTAATATCTGTGGTTAGTGTTCAATTTGTTTTTGTGGTTATTAAATGTAAATTTTGTAATTTGTTTCTAAAGACATGTGGAAGTCCTTTTAGTGTATTCCTCAGCCAATAGTGAATGAATAATAATTGCTGGGTTTCATAGATTATAAGGATATAGCTCATCAACTGAATAAACTCTGGCATAATGTCTAAAATAACTTATTAAAACTCTTAAAACTGAAAGTAGAAGAAACCATGTAGTCATGTCACATATTTACATGGTTTCCATGATATAACAGAAAAAACAATGGATCGAGAAGGCTGTCTCTTGTGAACCGGGCTCTGTCACTGACTTTGGGCAAGTTTCAAGTCCTAAGCTAGCTAGTCTACAGAAGTGTGATTGCCCAAGAAGCTCAAATATTACACCTTTGTAAGATAAAATAGAAGATAACAATATTTAGATTTTGACATGCACTTAATAGTGCTTAGTCACTGGAGTTGCAGTGAGGAGTATTGTCCTGAGATGAATCCTGCCATCAAGGAAATCAGTCAAATTCTAGTCAAGGAATTAGAAACACCAACAAATAATTATAGGAAAAATAGCATGCTGCAGTACAAAATGAGTGAAGAATGAATAACTGTATGTTGGGAGATTATAATGTTAACAGTTATATAAAACAACAGTGTATTAAAATAAAGCCACAAATTCTAAATAAGTTTTCTACCTTCTATACTGCTGGTAATTATGGGGGATGAGTGAATGAAATGGAAATTTATGTGAATTTTGAATGGACTCCTTTTAAGTGTCTACAAATTTCAGAAGGTCAATGAAACTGGAGCTTTGTTTTGCCTTTAAAATTTTTTTAAAAACTTGTTTTGCTTTCTTTGTGTTTTGTTTTTTGTTTTGTGTGTTTGGCCTTTTAATTTCTTTATTTGGATGTATCACTACCGTCATTATTAGTTTAATAATCACGCTTATGATATTATCTTGCTCTAATTGGAATGCAGTAGAGGCTTTCTTGAGAAAACTGCACAAGGTTTAGAAGGGAGAAGATGAAAGCAGAGGAGGAAAGCTAAAAATAGTTTCAGTGTATGTGGGAAGTTACTCGGCATGGAACTAAATAAGGTATGAGTAGGGAGAAGGCAATGGCAACCCCCTCCAGTACTTTTGCCTGGAAACTCCCATGGACGGAGGAGCCTGTGGGCTGTAGTCCATGGGGTCGCTGAGGCCGGACATGACTGAGCAACTTCACTTTCACTTTTCACTTTCATGCATTGGAGAAGGAAATGGCAACCCACTCCAGTGTTCTTACCTGGAGAATCCCAGGGATGGGGGAGCCTGGTGGGCTGCCGTCTCTGGGGTTGCACAGAGTCAGACACGACTGAAGCGACTTGGCGGCAGCAGCAGTGAGAGATGAGAAATACAGAACAGAAAATGTACAGAAACTCTTTTTGAGAGAGGAGAAAGGGAGTAGGAAAGGAATTGTGCTCTTAAATTTTAACTGGAGGTTAAGGAGGGCCTATTTAACTTTGGAATATCCTCATTGTGTGTGGAAGGCAGACTGCAAATGCAGGGATATACATGTTAGACGTTTTGTAATTTGGGGGTGGTTGTAAATAGGATGATAATTCACACTGTTTAGCAACTGGTACAGCATTGACAGACCAATCAGAACAGGCGCTGGCCTATGAACAGTCAGTCCTGCCATACTGGTATGAGCTAGTGAGTACCCGCCTTGCCTGTAAATAAAAGTATGTATATGTGTGTGTACATTCAGGGTGTCAGTTTGAAGGAAAACATTTGTCTTACCACCTTGTGGTGCAGTGGAGGTAACTGACTCATGCCTAAGATCACCCAGCTACTGGCAGAGCCAAGTCCAGGTTTCCTGCTTTATATTGAGAGTTCTTTCTTCCAAACCATGTTGCGCTGTGTGTGTGTGTGTGTGTGTATGTATTAACATTATATATTCATTATATTAATATATTATAATCTTACTGTCATTGGGTAGAATTAATTATATTCTCAGTTGCTTTTATCAATAAGGTACTTTTTATCCTTTATAAAAGTGTAATTTACCTTACTAATCTACCTTTGGTTATATGCAGTGATAAATTAAATATAGTGATATCTCAATATTGTTTTAGGTAATAGCTTAAAATTTACTCTTCAGATCTTTTATCAGTGATAAGAATAAGCTGAAAGACTGCATTTGTCTTCTTTTCCTTCCTCTTTTCATCTTCAAATAAAAGTGCTAATGAACAGTGAAGTGACAAAAAGTTGAGCAAATACAATGAAGAAAGAACAGAACCAGAGTTTAGAATATTTATAAACGCTGCCCTGGTTACTAAAAGTCTTAATAATGAACTCTCTGAAAATAGAAATATATTATTGAGGTTTCATTTTTCTTATTATTCTGGAAGTTGTGATTATAGTGTGAATGAATTGTATGCATTATGGACTTTGCATATTTATAGTGCAGTTATATATTTTGAGATAGAAAAGTTATTTACCTCTGATTATTTGTTTAGGAGAAGGAAAAATATTGTGGATAAACTTATTCAATTTGAAAAAATAGAGTTTGCAAAACTGCATCTATAGTGGGAAGTTCCTGTTCACCTGGGAATGTATTACACAGTTCCTTTTTGTGGGAGAAAATGAAAGCTTATAGGAGTTGCAGTTTGTATTTGGTAGCAAGCATTGCTTGTGGCTCAGCTGGTAAAGAGAATCTGCCTGCAATGCAGGAGACCTGGGTTTGATCCCTGGATTGGGAAGATCCCCTGGAGAAGGGAAAGGCTATCCACTACAGCATTCTGGCCTAGAGAATTCCATGGACTGCATAGTCCATGGGGTCGCAAAGAGTGGAACATGACTGAACGACTTTCACTTCACATGCTTATAAAAAGGATTCCCAAGTACATCCGTGGTGGATTCATGTTGATGTATGGCAAAACCAATACAGTAAAATAAAGTTAGAAAAAAACGAAGGATTCTCAGGAGGTATAGGCATCGACTTTTTCTAGTCTGTTGTATGTCGTTCTTATGATTTTCTTTTTTTAACTTCCAGAATGAGAACTCCGGTTTTCTTGGATAAAGTAAATAGTGGGAGAACAATGGAATATTAATTAAAATTCTGTTTGTTATGACAAAGCTGAAAATGTATAATAGCTATGATTTCAGTAAGATAGCTATCAGCTTTTTCCAGGCATCACAGTTTGGGCATAATACATGGAATTCTGTAAGATCTTTCCTTTTATACAATTTCATGAAAGATAAGTGAATGTGTTAAGTTAAAAAGTCCAAACATCAGTTTAGTGTATATATATATATATATATATATGTCCTACATATTGAAATCTCCCCCTTCACTACTCTCTCCCCATTTTCTCCCACCTTCCACCCTGACCTCATTACTACTTTCCTCCTCAGGAGTAACCACTCTTAAAAATGGAATGTGGAGAATTGACATCAGCACCAAGGCTAAATAAGAGACCTTGTGCTCATGTTACCCCCTCCACCGCCAATAATTTGGCATCCATCCACAGACAAAAGTAACTTTGTGAGATTCAGCACCATACACCAAGGGACCTGGGAGGACAGTGCCCACCCATCTGTCAGGAAACACATATATAGACCTTAGTCTTTGCTGCGGACCCTACAGTGGCCGTGAACCAGCTCTAGCCATCCTGACCATGTTCTGGGACCCCTGGACACACTATCGTAAACAATCACCCAAGAACAAGGGAGGGCTTTTGTGGATGTCCAGATTTTTAGTGGAGAAGTTCCAGCGCACTGTTGGAGCAAAAACAAATAAGACTTTGGATTCATTGGAGCAGGTAAGAGAAATACTTTGACTTCTTATCCACATCCACTCTCCCGCAGGCAGCACAGCTTGGGGCCAGGAGAGATGATCTTGGATGTGAGCTGCATGCCTGGAGCATGGGAAGAGGCTGAGAGAGTAGCAGATAGGATTCTAGGAAGGAAGATCCTACTAACTGCTTCATGGATGCCTTTAAGAAGCTTATCTGCCAGCTATGGGGGGCACCTTGCCCACACATCCCCCTTACATGGCCCTAGTCACCCCCAGGGTTTTATGTGCCGCCTCTTATCCCACCCCCCAACTCTGAGACTGGTGCCCTGTGAGTGCCCCTAATGGTGCTAGTGAGAGAGATCTTTGGCAGATGGTTTGTGAGCATGTTCAGAAAATCAGCCTGAAAATGTGGGCCAGGGAGAGACCACAAATTTGAGCTTTAGTGTTATCTTTGGAAAAACAGAAGGGAGGCTGTCAGCACTAGGCTTGGTGTGTTATAGGATCCAGAGAGGGCATACAAGCTTAAGAATTCTTCCACAAGAGGGAGCAAGAATCATCAAGTAGTGAGTGAAGTGAAAGCTGCTCAGTCGTTTCTGACTCTGCAACCTCATGGAATATATACAGTCTATGGGATTCTCCAGGCCAGAATACTGGAGTGGGTACCGTTTCCCTTCTACAGTGATCTTCCCAACCCATGGATCGAACCCAGGTCTCCTGCATTGTGGGTGGATTCTTCACCAGCTGAGCCACAGGGAAGTCCAAGAATACTGGCGTGTGTAGCCTATCCCTTTGCCAGCAGATCTTCCTGACCCAGGAATTGAATCAGGGTCTCCTGTGTTGCAGGCGGATTCTTTACCAACTGAGCTATCAGGGAAGCCCTGTAGCCTTAGAAGATCTGAGAAAGCCTCAACATCTCTACTAGGGCTGATGGAAGATATTTCTGTCCTTAAAGCAATTAGTAAAGACTAGAGGAGATGACTGGAGAAGGCAATGGCACCCCACTCCAGTACTCTTGCCTGGGAAATCCCATGGATGGAGGAGCCTGGTAGGCTGCAGTCCATGGGGTCGCTAAGAGTCGGACACGACTTCACTTTCACTTTCACTTTTCACTTTCGTGCATTGGAGGAGGAAATGGTGACCCACTCCAGTGTTCTTGCTTGGAGAATCCCAGGGATGGGGGAGCCTGCTGGGCTGCTGTCTATGGGGTTGCACAGAGTTGGACACGACTGAAGCGACTTAGCAGCAGCAGCAGCAGCAGAGGAGATGACTGCTCCACTGGAGAAGGTAAAGGGTACCCACTCCAGTATTGTTGGGCGGCCCTTGTGGCTCAGCTGGTAAAGAATCCGCCTGCAATGCGGGAGGCCTGGGTTCAATCCCTGGGTTGGGAAGATCCCCTGGAGAAGGTAAAGGGTACCCACTCCAGTATTTTGGCCTAGAGAATTCTATGGACTGTATAGTCCATGGGGTCACAAAGTCAGACACGACTGAGCATCAGTGAGGCTGAGGAGACAACTGCTACTTAAAATGTGAAGACAGCACAAAACATCAGGGAACATAAAAAGTCAAGGAAGTGTGACACCAAAGGATCACAGAAATCATCCAATAACTGATCCCAAAGATATGGAGGTATGAGATTTACCCCGTAAAGAATTTAAAATAGTTGTTTTAAGGAAATTCAGTAGCTATAAGAAAACACAAAGATAATTCAACAAAATCAAGAAAAAAATGCATGAAGTGAAAAGTTTAACAGAGATAAAAATCATAGAAAAGAATCAAGCAGAAATTGTGAAACTGAAGAATACAATGAATGAAATGAAAAAACATGCAATAGAGAACATTCAGTATTACAGCTGATCAAGGAGAAGAATCAGTGAGATTGAAGACAGGAACTTTAAAATTATTCAGTTGGAGGAGAATAAAGAAAAGAAAGACTACATAATCTATGAGATACCTTCTAAAGAATCTGTGAATTATTGGGGTTACAGAAGAAGAAGAGAGGGAAAGGGAGTAGAAAGTTTATTTAAAGAAATAATGACTAAGAACTTCCCAATTCTGGGGAGAGATTTATATATACAGATTCATGAAGCTTCTAGGTCATCAAACAATCTCAACTTAAAGAATCCTCTCCAAGACACCTTATAATAAAACGGTCAAAAGTCAGAGAGGATCTTAAAAGCTGCAAAAGGAAAGAAACCTGTGTCTTATTAGGGGAACCTCTGTAAGGCTATTAGCAGATTTTTCAGCAGAAACCTTACAGGCCAGGAGAGAGTGGGATGTGTTTTATGTCAAAGTGTTGAAATTAAAACTGGCCGACAAGAGTTATCCTTTTGAAATATAGTATAGATAGCAACTTTCCCTGGCAACCAGAAGCTGAGGTAGTACATTACTGCTAGAACTGCCTGACAAGAAATGCTCTTCAAACAAGCGCATTCTCCAAACTGAAATGAAAGGACAATAGTAACATGAAACATGAAACTAAACAACACGCTGGTAGAGATAAGTTCATAGCCAAATTCAGGGTACCCTAATACTATAAGGCGGTGTGGTAGCCATTTAGCTCTAGTATAAAGGTTAAATGGAAAGAGTATTGAAAATAACTACAGTAACAATAATCTGTTAATGGACATGCAGTATAAAATAGGTGAATTGTGACATCAAAAACAAAAAAGATGGGCAGTAAAAGGGTAGAGTTTTTACATGTGATTGAAGTTGAGTTATCAATGTAAAATAGACTGCTGTATGCATAATATGTTTTATGTAAGCCTTGTGGTAACCACAAAACAAAAACCTAGAGTAGGTTCACAGACAATAAAGAGAAGGGAGTTATAGCATACCACTAAGGAAAATCATGTTTGCAAAGGAAGGCAGCTAGAGAGGAAGGAGGGGAAAAGGGCACTATAAAACTTAACAAGATGGCAGTGATAAGTCCTCTTCTATCAATAATTACTCTAAATGTAAATAGATTCACTCTCCAGTCAAAAGGTATAGGGTAGCTGGATGGATTGGAAAAAAAAACAAACAAACAAACTATATGTTGCTTACATGAGACTCACTTGAGCTTTAAGGACACATAGGGTCAAGGTGAAGGGACTGAAAAAGATGTTCAGTACAAGTGGAAACCAAGTGTAGGGATAGCTATACGTATATCAAAGTAGACTTTAAATAAAAAAGCTTCAATAAGAGGCAAAGAAAATCATTATAATGATAAAAGGATCAATTCATCCCAAGATATAACAATCATAAATACATATGCATGCAGTATTGGAGCAACTAAGTATATTAAGCAGATACTAACAGATCTGAAGGGAAAACTAGGCCAGTAGTATGCTGTTAATAGGATACTCTAAAAATGGGCAGAAGAACTGAATAGACAGTTTTCCAAAGAAGATATACAAGTGGCCAACAAGTATCTGAAAAGATGCTCAAAATCAATGATCACATCAGGGCAGTGGAAATCAAAATGACAGTGCTGTATCACCTCTCATCCATTAAAACAGCTGCTCTCAAAAGAATAAGAGATAAATGTTGAGAATGTGGAGAAAAGGGAGCCCTCATGTACTGACAATGGGGCTGTGAATTGTAACCACTATGGAAAACAGTATGGAAGTTGCTCAGAAAATTAAGAATAGAGCTGGCATATTATCCAGCAGTCCCACTTCTGGATATTTATTCAGAGGAGATGAAATCATTTTCTCAAGAGATCCCCGCATCCCCATGTTCCTTGCAGCATTTTTCATAGTAGTGAAAATATAGAAGCAACCTAAGTTTCAGTCAGTGGGTGAATGGGTAAAAATGCTGTCTCTCTTTCTCTGTCTCTCTGTCTCTCTCTCACACACACACACACCCCACACACCCAGGAATATTTTTCAGCCATGAGAAAGAAGGAAATCCTGCCATTTGTGATGAAATAGATGAGCCTGGAGGGCATTATGCTAAGTGAAATAAATCAGAGAAGGGAAAGACAGATACTAGATGATATCACTTATATGTGGAATCTAAAAAATCTGAACTGATGGAAGCAGAATAGATGGTGTTTCCCAGGGGTTTGCAGATGGGGGAAATGAGGAAATGTTGGTTAAAAGGTACAAACTTTTCAGTTATGAGATGATTAATGTACAGTATAGTGATTATGGTTTAAGGATATTATATTATATAGTGGAAAGTTGCTAAGAGAGTAAGTATATTCTCACCACAAAAAGAAACGATAATTATGTAGTGTGATGGAGGTGTTAGCCAATGCTACTGTGGTAATTTTTGCAATATACCAAGTATATCAGTTATACAATTTAAACTTATATGTCAATTATATGTTATATGTCAATTATATCACTTTAAGCTGGAAAAAGTTTAGTGTATCTTTTCAAGCATTTATGCATATATATAACTCTATATGTTACTTAAATATACAATTTTGTTTTGTTGTAAATCAGTGGGATTACAATAGTTACATCTTAATCTGACTTGTGCTTTTATCCAATGTAAATATCCTGGAGATCTTTTGATCCCAAATATGATTCCATCTTATTCTTTTAAATGGCTCCTTTGTAGTTCACATTATGGCTGTACTGTCATTTTTATAACTAATCTGCTATTTTTATATACTTAGGTTTATTTTAGTTATTTGCTTTTCAGATAGTGCTTAAAAAACTTGTTTACAAATGTTTAATCACATGAGTCAGTGTTTCTGTAGGTTAGACTCCTATAAATGGAACTTCTGGATCAAAGGTTCTGTGCAATTAAAGCTTTGTTAGATTTTGTCAAATTACTCTTTACTTGTGTATTAGCTAACCCTGAAAATTAGATGGTGAAATTGAATTTACAAGTGGTAACATGCCATATTTTTATGAAGCCACATTAACCCTAGTGCAACGCAGTAGATTATAAATAAATGACAAGAAATCATGCAGAGTTGCTGACTTACAGGTTTGAAACAAATCTGTTTCTATTATCTCAGTCATTGTAGGGAAACTTCCAAGTTCTTATCTACAATATAATATAGATGAACAGAATCTCTAAAAATGTGCCCTGTGTCATTTTTGTGTGAAGTTACGTTGCATGTAGATAAGTAGATCTGTTCATTGTAACTTAGCTGCTTCTCCAGATAACCATCAAGACTAGAGGCCTTACTCAGTTAGCATATGAACAACAAAAGTAGGACTTTTCCCCAGCAGCCTAACAGAGTACCACAACTTCCCAGTAAGCCTACGTGAATATTCAGTTGCTTCGTGTATCCAAGCAAGAGCCCTGATTGCTTGAACATACCCTAAGGTGTCAATATGGCAAAGTAGTTAAGAACATGAACACTGCAACCAAAATGCTTGGGTTGAATCCTGCCTCTTTTATGCTCTTTGACACTGGGCAAGTTTCATAACTTCTCTGTGCTTTATTTCTTTATTCCTCTGTAAAATGAGAAGAAGAAGAAGTATGCCTACTTTTTAGAGTGGTAGGCACTAATAAGAATATTATTAATAATTAAATACAGAGAGTTTAGAATGGATCCTGGCACTTTGTTCTTTGATAATGTTGATGATATAGGCTCACTTATTTACATCTCAAATTCTTTTACTGAGTTTATGGCAGTTTTATTGAGATATTTTAAAAATATGAACAGAATCTTCATGTATAGTTTATAGAAGAGAATCATCATTAAAGGTTAGTTTGTACTTTCCTTTTTCTTCCCATAATAGAGAGGAGATCATCACCAACATTGGACTCCAGTCCAACTTTGTAGGGCCTGTGAGTACATGCAGCAAGTTAAGCAGGCAGTCCCTACTCTTGGAGTTTACCTTCTAAGACAGACAGCATTGGTGTAGATGATCAAGTAAAGGTCATAAAACTAGTGGACTATGAGTTGGCCAGACACTTTAAACATAGAAGATGTCCTGTATAATGGAAATTTACTGTATTACAACCCATTAAGGTATAGAATTTAGTAGAGAGTACATATATCTCACACAGTTTTGCACTAAATACTTAGAGGAAATTATAATAGAATCATACAGTGTGGACCTCCAGAAGAGTGATTAGGAAATTTATACTAGGCAGAGGTAATTACTGTGGGACAGGGATGGAGGAGTTGGGGAGCAAAAATTAATCCTGTAAGTTGTATAAAGTGAAAGAAAACTGATCCTGTGGCTACTGCTTAATAGAGCAGTGTGACATGCTGGGAAGACCTGATATATAGTGGGTAGACCATGGATTTGGGGGCAAGAATAACCTGAGCAAATCATGGCTCAGCTATCTGCAGACTCTGTGACCTCTCTGGACCTCTTTAAATTCTAAGGAAAACTGTTTTCCCTTCCAGCTGGAGCTGCAGAAAAGGTAAGATTTGTAGCTCAGCTTAGAAACAGGTGTATTCAGGGGTGCTTTTTCATTTCAGTCCTGACTTTTTTTTAAATTTCATATTTTTTCCCTTTTTTACTCTTAAAAAATGCTTTCCTGTGTACTTATTAATGGAATAAGAATATTAGTGATTGTATTGATTAAGGCTACCATAACAAAATACCACAGCCTGGATGGCTCAAATCACAGAAATCTATTTTCTCACAGTTCTGGAGGTTAGAAGTCCAAGATCAGGTACTGATGGGGATGATTTCCTCTGCTTTTTCTCTCCTTGACTTGAAGATGGCTGTCTTCTTTCTCTGTCTTCTCATGGTCCTTCCTTTGTGCATACACATGTCTGTATCCTAATTTCCTCCTCTTATAAGGACACCAGTCATACTGAATTGGGACCCACCATAAACACTTCACTTTTTTTCCCACTTGTCACAACAGACACTTGACTTTAATGCAGTCACCTTTCAAAGACTCTCATCTCTTGCATAGTCACATTCTGAGCATTTAAGATTAGGACTTTAACATATGAATTTGCAGGGGACACAGTTTAACCCATGATAGTGATTTAAGAAAAAATAACCTCCCTCATAAATTTCCTTAACTGTAAAATGGGCATATAAAAATGATTACCTTGTTCTATGTATGATTTTTGTAAGGATTATAATGAGATAAATTCAAGTCAGTTTCCTGGCACAGCTGAGTCATATAGTAGGTACTTTGCAGGTGTTAAATGTCTTCCTTTCCTGCTTTTTGACAGGGGAAATAAATTTCGAAATTGTTGGATAAAAAGGAGAGATACCGATCTTACTTGCTGAAGTGATAGGGTGTGGGTGTGTGTTTTTTTTTTTTTAAACTTTTTATTTTATATTGGGGCATAGCTGATTAACAATGTTGTGATAGTTTCAGGAGAACAGCAAAGGGACTCAGGCATACATATACTGTGTACATTCTCTTCCAAACTCCCGTTCTGTTTAGGCTGCCACATAACATTGAGCAGTGTTCCATGTGCCATACAGTAGGTCCTTTCTGGTTATCAATTTTAAATATAGCAGTGTGTACATGTCCATCCCAAATTCCCTAACTATCCCTTCCCCCTGGCAGCCATAAGTTTATTTTCTAAGTCCTTGAATCTCTTTCTGTTTTGTATATAAATTCATTTGTTCATTTTTTAATATTCTGTATATAATTGATATCATATGATATTGGTCTTTCTCTGTCTGACTTCCTTCACTCAGTTTGACAGTCTCTGGGTCTATGCATGTTACTGCAAACAGCATTATTTCATTCTTTTTAATGGTAAGTAATATTGCATCATATATATACCAGTGTCTCCTGCGTTGCGGGTGGACTCTACCCACTGAGCCATCCGTCAGGGAAGCCCCAGTATATGTATCACATCTTCTTTATCCATTCTTCTGTCAGTGGACGTTTAGGTTGCTTCCATGTTGGTTATTGTAAACAGTGCTGCAGTGAGCATTAGGGTGCACCTAACCTTTCAGATCATGTTTTTCTCCAGACATACGCCCAGGAGTAGGATTGCAGGGTCATATGGTAGCTCTACTTTTAGTTTTTTTAAGGAACCTCTATACTGTTCTTCAGAGTGGGTGTACCAGCTTATATTCCCACCAACAGAGTAGGAGGGTTCCCTTCTCTCCAGGGTGTGGATGTTTTAAGTGTCAGAGAAACTGGGATAGCCAGGGTAGGAGGGGTGGGGCAGTGGAGAAAAAAGTTTTTATTTACTTTGGAGCATGAAATGATCAAGAGCAAAGGAGCTGAGGTGACTTGAGATAGGCTCTGGGGCTGGGGTCTGCTCCAGAACTCAAAAAGCACAGAGAAGATCTTAGCCCTGAACTGAGAACTTCAGCAGTAACATTAAGAATTGTACACTGAAAGGGATCATGATTCAATTCCTTATTTTATGGAGGAGAAAGCTGACATCCAGAGAGATTAAGTGACAGGCTAAAATCACAGAGCTAAGCAATTGGTGGAAGACTAAATCTGAAAAATTATGCCTGTGATTGGAAGGAGAAGAATATAACTTGAGGAAAACATCTGAATTCTACCAGACTGTCAGAGCTAAAGCTATATCTTGTTCATTATTGTATTTCCAGTAACCAAGGATATGCCCAGCGTTTAGTATTCAATGATAATTGTTAAGTTGATTCAAAATAAATACTGAATTTGCAGGGGACTTGTTAAACTATAGGTAGGTGTACATTTTTGTAAGTAAAACAATGCAATATATTTATGAAATATATGGATCATCTATAGTATAATCCTAAAAATCATACACAAAAAATTACTTCAATAAGTGAGTTTCTAAAACTGCTGAATCTAAGGACACTATTCAAAAACTGATTGTATTTCTTTATACCAGTAGTAAATACATAAATTCCCATACACTACTATTGGGGGTGTAGGTTGCACAATCACCTTGGAAAACTGGCAGTATCCTCTAAAGCTGAGTAAACTCTTACCCAAACAATAAAAGGGGAAAGACTAGAGATCTCCTCAAGAAAATTAGAGATGCCAAGGGAACATTTCATGCAAAGATGGACACAATAAAGGACAGAAATGGTATGGACCTAACAGAAGCAGAAGATATTAAGAAGAGGTGGCAAGAATACACAGAAGAACTATACAAAAAAGATCTTCATGACCCAGACAACCACAATGGTGTAATCACTTACCTAGAGCCAGACATCCTGGGATGCGAACTTAAAGGGGGCCTTATGAAGCATCACTATGAACAAAGTTAGTGGAGGTGATAGAATTCCGTTTGAGCTATTTCAAATCCTAAAAGAGGATGCTGTGAAAGTGCCACATCCACCATGCCAACAAATTTGGAAAACTCAGCAGTGGCCACAGGACTGGAAAAGGTCAGTTTTCATTCCAATCCCAAAGAAAGGCAGCCAAAGAATGTTCAAACTACCACACAATTGCACTCATCTCACACATTAGCAAAGTAATGCTCAAAATTCTCGCAGCCAGGCTTCAACAGTACATGAACTGTGAACTTCCAGATGTTCAAGCTAGTTTTAGAAAAGGCAGAGGAACCAGAGATCAAATTGCCAACATCCACTGGATCATCGAAAAAGCAAGAGAGTTCCAGAAAAACATCTACTTCTGCTGTATCAACTACACCAAAGGCTTTGACTGTGTGGATCACAAAAACTGGAAAATTCTTCAAGAGATGAAAATACCAGATCACCTGACCTGCCTCCTGAGAAATCTGTGTGGAGGTCAGGAAGCAACAGTTAAAACTGGACATGAAACAATGGACTGGTTCCAAGTTGGGAAAGGAGTACGTCAAGGCTGTATATTGTCACCCTGCTTATTTAACTTATATGCAGAGTACATCATGTGAAATGCCGGGCTGAATGAAGCACAAACTGGAATAAAGATTGCTGGGAGAAATATCAATCACCTCAGATATGCAGATGACACCACCCTTATGGCAGAAAGTGAAGGAGAACTAAAGAGCCTCTTGATGAAAGTGAAAGTGGAGAGTGAAAAAGTTGGCTTAAAGCTCAACGTTCAGAAAACTAAGATCATGGCATCTGGTCCCATCACTTCATGGGAAATAGATGGGGAAACAGTGGAAACAGTGTCAGACTTTATTTTGGGGGGCTCCAAAATCACTGCAGATGATGACTGCCGCCATGAAATTGAAAGATGCTTCTTGGAAGAAAAGCTATGACCAACCTAGACAGCATATTAAAAAGCAGAGATGTTACTTTGCCAACAAAGGTCCATCTAGTCAAAGCTATGGTTTTTCCAGTAGTCATGTATGAATGTGAGAGTTGGACCATAAAGAAAGGTGAGTGCTGAAGAATTGATGCTTTTGAACTGTGGTGTTGGAGAAGACTCTTGAGAGTATTCTGCACTGCAAGGAGATCCAACCAGTCCATCCTAAAGGAAATCAGTCCTGAGTATTCATTGGAAGGACTTGATACTGAAGCTAAAACTCCAATGCTTTGGCTACCTGATGCGAAGAACTGACTTGTATGAAAAGACCCTGATCCTGGTAAAGATTGAAGGCAGGAGGAGAAGGGGACAACAGAGGATAAGATAGTTGGATGGCATTACCAACTTGATGGACATGAGTTTGAATAAGCTCTGGGAGTTGGTGATGGACAGGGAGGCCTGGCATGCTGCAGTCCATGGGGATGCAAAGAGTCAGACACAGCTGAGCGACTGAACTAAATTGAACTGATGATCAAGTAGTTAACTCTTTGGGTAGTATATATCCAGCAAGAGCATGTATGCATATGTACTAAAAATCATGTTTGTGGCTGCATTATTTGAAAGAGCTAGTAACTAGAAACAGCCCAAATGTCCATCAACAGTAGAATGAATCAATAAATCATGGCATGTTCACATTGTGGGCATGATACAACAATCAATAAACTACAACTACACAAAACATATGGATGAATAAATCTTGTAAACCATAAAATAGCCCAGTCGCAAAAGAATGCATATTGAATACTGTATAATTTCACTTTTATATAAAGCTCCAGAAACAGGCAAAATTCTATGATGCTAGAATCAGGATACTGGTTACATTTGGAAAGGTGAAAAAGGATACTAGGGGGGCCTCAGAAGTGCTACTAATGTTCTGATTCTTGATTGAGCTGGATGCTTATTTTTAGATTTTTATATATTTGTTATACTTAAATTACAAAAGGCTTAAAAGTGTATAGAAGTTTGTGTGTTGGATTTTTATATATCATTGCTTAAGGTTTGAAATGGTAGCACATAAGTGTTTTAAATGAGATTGAGGCAGCTATCTTAGAATGTATAGCTGCTTCAGGATATATATTTAGATGTATAGCTGCCTAAAAACATAAATAAAATTTGAAAAGACATCCCCACCCAGTCTCCCACCCTTTTTTTGGTTCAGCGTATTTTTTGTACTCTTACTTGTCATTTATTTATGGGATTGTATTTTTAGTAAACAGAATAGTAGGGTATGCAGTATAGCTTTCCAGTATTTAAATATAATAGTTATTTCTCTCATAGAACTTTTAAGGTATCAAAAAGGGTTAAGCTTAGAAGTGTGTATAATATGATCCCAATTTCTCTTTCTGTCTATCATCATCTCTATGTGGTAAAGGAAAAACTTGAAGGATATAAGCTATACACATACTTTTTTTCTGAGAAGGTGATAAATTTTCTATTTTTTTGTGTTTGATATTTGAAGTTTTTGAAATAAGCATGGGTCACTTTTTGGTTTGAAAAATGTAAACTTTTTAAGAATTAAGGAAAAAGATAGATCTTAGTTATTACAGTATTTTATATTGTAGAACTAGAAAAAGTCTCAACCTTTTTTCCTTTTATGCTTTCTTATTAAAATTGTGTAAAACTTATCAGTTGAATACTATCAAGAAAAATGCCAATACTTTTCATCTTTAAATCCCCAATTAATGTAATCATTTAGATAAGCATAAAACTTTGATTTATGTGGTTGGTTTTTTTTTTTCCTATTTTCCAAATTTTCTAGTACTATTATAATAAAAGAGTATTTAACAAACAGAAATCTTTATTATTTCAATTTTTGCTTACAAGGTTAATATATTGTACCTTTAAAGGATTTTTCTCCACAATATTTATTGTTCTTTTGTTCCAACTGGAAAGAAAAGCCAGACTGGAAGCTGTAAGAAGTTATTTTTGTGAGATGCTATTTTTCAATGGTATTATCCAGAATTGCTAAAAATACACACAATAGATCTTGAAGAAAATGTAAACTCTGGAATACGATCCTTTTAGTTGTATATTTTTCTTGCCAGAGTCAAGGCCTTTGACTCATGCGTATGCTCCCAAGGTGTTAACCTCCCTCCTTTTCCTCCTTGAATTTCCTAATTGCATTTTTAGCTTGTATAATTGTATTTGTCCTCTGTATACATAAATATACAAACCATCTTAAAATAAATTCAGTTTGATGGCTGATTAGTTTTATGCATTTGAATTGGTTGGTGATAAGAGGTCACAGGTCTTGTAAATATCCTTGGGAATTAGGAGATTGCTTAGAGATCATACCCTTTTGACTAGATTCATCCTCAACTTGGAAATAGCTTAGTTTTCACCCCCCTCCACTCTCCTAAAAAGTGGTATGAGGACTCTAGCTTAAGTGAATGAAATCAGAAATTTAGAGGTTTATTTTTCTTTAAAAATATAGACTGAGTGTTAGTATTTTTCAGACAATTAAGAGCTAACACCTAAGGGCTTTGGTTATAGTTCTTATGCTGCTGATTAGGTATTCCTTGGTGGTGATTAGTGAATGTACAAATGCAATCATTTGGTAGGGCTTAATCACTCATATGAAAGAGAAGTTAGTTACCCAGAAGGAAAAATTGAAACTTGTATAACTTTCATTAGCCTTACTTTTTTTAATAGCAAAATAAAAAGAACAATATCTGACTAAATTAGGAATATTGAGTAATATAAGATAAATTGTTGTTTAAAAGAAATAGAGAACCTGGGGGGATACACTTATATGAAGATACTGGTCCACTATGTAGTATATTGTCTGTAGTACAGGTAGATTAGGAATAGTTGACCTTTATCAAACCAGGACAGATTTCCCTCATAGAGACAGAGAAAGAAGTGTACCTGAACAAGTGGATCTCCTTCTTTCTTTGTACTGGGTAGTTGAAACCCAAAATTATAACAGGTTTACTACATTACTCAGATTGAGAAGAAGAGAAATGTATGGCTATACCTTGTTTTTTTTTTTTACAGGTCATCAGAGGCAAGGGGAGAGTGAAATGCATGTATTTGGGCAATGCTGTATTTCTTTCTGGTGAGATGGGTTAAGGGCATGAGTCTTCAGGGTAGTTTAGAACCACTTGGAATGATGAGCTAGGGATGTGTGGGTGGCTGCTTAGGCCAAGCATTGCACAGTGCTTGTGACTGTTAGGTTCAGAGGTGATTCTTCAAACATGTAGTTCAAACGGCTTAGCTTTGTAGGCTCTCTAAAGGCCTGGCCTTTTATTGGGGACTATTCTAACCTGATTCAGTTCAGTTCAGTCGCTCAGTTGTGTCTGACTCTTTGTGACGCCATGGACTGCAGCAGGCCAGGCTTCCCCGTCCATCACCAACTCCTGGAGCTTGCTCAAACTCATGTCCATCGAGTCAGTGATACCATCCAACCATCTCATCCTCTGCTGTCCCTGCTCCTCTTGCCTTCAATCTATCCCAGCATCAGGGTCTTTTCCAATGAGCCATTTCTTCGAATCAGGTGGCCAGAGTATTGGAGCTTCAGCTTCAGCATCTGTCCTTCCAATGAATATTCAGGGTTGATTTCCTTTAGGATTGACTGGTTTGATTTTGCAGTCCAAGGGACTCTCAAGAGTCTTCTCCAACACCACAGTTCAAAAGCATCAGTTCTTCGGCATTCACCTTTCTTTATGGTCCAACTCTCACATCCATACATGACTACTGGAAAAACCATAGCTTTGACTAGACGGACCTTTGTTGGCAAAGTAATATCTTTGCTGTCTAGGTTGGTCATAGCTTTTCTTCCAAGGAGCAAGGATCTTTTAATTTCATGGCTGCAGTCACCATCTGCAGTGATTTTGGATCCCAAGAAAATAAAAGTCTGTAGTTGTTTCCATTGTTTCCTCATCTATTTGCCATGAACTGATAGGACCAGATGCCATGATTTTATTTTTTGAATGTTGCATTTTAAGCCAGTGTTTCTCTCTACTCTTTCATTTTCATCAAGAGGCTCTTCAGTTCCTCTTCACTTTCTGCCATAAGGGTGGTGTCATCTGCATATCTGAGGTTATTGATATTTCTCCCGGCAGTCTTGATTATAGCTTGTGCTTCATCCAGCCTGGCATTTCACGTGATGTACTCTGCATATAAGTTAAATAAGCAGGGTGACAATATACAGCCTTGGCGTACTCCTTTCCCTATTTGGAACCAGTCAGTTGTTCCATGTCTGGTTCTTAACTGTTGCTTCTTGTCCTGCATACAGATTTCTCGGGAGGCAGGTCAGGTGGTCTGGTATTCCCATCTCTTGAAGAATTTTCCACAGTTTTTTGTGATCCACACAGTCAAAGGCTTTGGTGTAGTGAAAAAAGCAGAAGTAGATGTTTTTCTGGAACTCTCTTGCTTTTTTGATGATCCAACGCATGTTGGCAATTTGATCTCTGATTCTTCTGCCTTTTCTAAATCCAGCTTGAACATCTGAAAGTTCTTGGTTCACATACTGTTGCAACCTGGCTTGGATAATTTTGAGCATTACTTTGCTAGCGTATGAAGAGTGCAATTGTGTGGTAGTTTGAACATTCTCTGGCATTGCCTTTCTTTGGGATTGGAATGAAAACTGACCTTTTCCAATCCTGTGGCTACTACTGAGTTTTCCAAATTTGCTGGCATGTTGGGTGCAGCACTTTCACAGCATCCTCTTTTAGGATTTGAAATAGCTCTACTGAAATTCTGACACCTCCACTAGCTTTGTTCGTAGTGATGCTTCATAAGGCCCCCTTTGACTTCGCATTCCAGGACGTCTGGCTCTAGGTGAGTGATCACAGCGTCATGGTTATATGGGTCATTAAGTTCTTTTTTGTGTAGTTCTTCTGTGTATTCTTGCTCCCTATTCTTAATATCTTCTGCTTATGTTAGGTCCATACTGTTTCTGTCCTTTATTGTGTCCATCTTTGCATGAAATGTTCCCTTGGCATCTCTAATTTCCTTGAAACGATCTCTAGTCTTCCCCATTCTATTGTTTTCCTCTATTTCTTTGTATTGATCACTTAGGAAAGCTTTCTTTTCTCTCCTTGCTTTTTAAAGGAACTGTGCATTCAGATGGGTGTATCTTTCCTTTTCTCCTTTTCGTTTTGCTTCTCTTCTTTTCTCAGCTATTTGTAAGTCTTCCTCAGACAACCATTTTTTTGCATTTCTTTTTGTTGGGGATGGTCTTAATCACTGCCTCTTATACAATGTCATGCACCTCTAACCATAGTTCTTCGGCCACTCTGTCTATCAGATCTAATCCTTTAAATCTGTTTGTCACTTCCACTGTATAATCGTTAGGGATTTGATTTAGGTCATACCTGAATGGTTTCTTCATTTGAAGTATGAATTTTGCAATAAGGAGTTCACGATTTGAGCCATGGTTAGCTCCAGGTCTTGTTTTTGCTGATTGTATAGAGCTTATCCATCTTCTGCTGCAAAGAGTATCATCAATCTAATTTCAGTATTGACCCATCTGGTGATGTCCATGTGTAGAGTCGTCTCTCATGTTGTCGAAAGAGAGTGTTTATGACCAGTGTGTTCTCTTGGCAAAACTGTTAGCCTTGGCCCTGCTTCATTTTGTACTCCAAGGCGAAACTTGCCTATTACTCCTTGACTCCCTACTTTTGCATTCCAGTCCCCTATGATGAAAAGGACATCTTTTTTTGGTGTTAGTTGTAGAAGGTCTTGCATGGAACCATTCAACTTCAGCTTCTTCAGCATTAGTGGTTAGGACATAGACTTGGATTACTGTGATATCGAATGGTTTACCCTGGAAATGAACAAAGATAAGATCATTCTATCATTTTTGAGATTGCATCCAAGTACTGCATTTCAGACTTTTTTGTTGACTATGAGGGCTACTCTACTTCTTCTAAGGGATTCTTGCCCACAGAAGTAGGATAATGGTCATCTGAATTAAATCTGCCCATTCCAGTCCATTTTAGTTCACTGATTCTTAAAATATTGATGTTCACTGTTGCCATTTCCTGTTTGACCATTTCCAGTTTACCTTGATTCAAGGTAAATTGAATCAAGGTAAACTTAATTCACAATTGCTATATATATAAATCAAAATGCCATAGCTTTTCAACCCATCCAGGCCAGATTTCAGGGCCTTCTCTCCGAGGGTGACCAACTATCCCAGTGTGCCCATGACTTTTGTGGTGTTAGCACTGAAAATGTTGTTTCAAGGAAAAAAACCCTCAGTCTTGGGGAAACTTCTCAGTCTCAGATGGATGATTGATCAGCCTAACTTACTTCCCTGAGCCCCTTAGCTACTGTCCCATGGGAGGAGGGGAAATGCTTTCTCACTGCCACCGTGTACAGCCTGCTCCCTGTAGTGCAGATGATGAGCAGTGCATGCAGAGCAGTGCATTCTAGGGTGTAATTTCAGGGAGCAGGAATGTTGCTTCCTCCCAAGTGTGCCCAGATGGTGCTCTTCTGGCTTACCTATTGCTGCATAACAAATGACTGCAAAATTTAAGGCTTAAAATAATATTTTATCATCCTCCTGATTTCTGTGTTTCTTGGATTTGAGAAAAGCTCAGCTGACAATTCTGGCTCCCTCACTGCCTTAGCAGCTACAACTGGAACAGCTGGGGACTGGTCAGACACCTCTTGTCTTCATGTCATCTTAAGGCTAAACTTCAGGCTGTCCTAGTTGCCTCCAGGCAGGTGGCACTTACCTGACAGTTTAGGGTGCCAGAGCAAGTGTTCCGGCCAACAAGTAGGAAGCTGCCTCAGATGTCACATCAGGTATTATTGCACAGCATCATTTTCACCATAGCCACAGGATTCAGGTGAGGTGCATAGACTTCTTGATGATTAGAAGGTCTGTTGAGATGGAGATATTACTGCAACCATCTTTGGAAAATATAATCTGGCAAAATTGCCTTAGTCGTTAGAAGATCTGTTGGGATGGAGACATTATTACACCTATCTTTGGAAAATATAATCTGCCACAGTTACCTTAGCTTCCAAATGCAATTTTTCATTAGTAAAAGTAGTGAAGTTGTCAAAATATTATTTTTCCTCCTCAATTTTTGTAATGCAATTTTTATTTTGAATGAAAACAAAATGGTCAGACTGTAAATGTTTCTTGAATTATTCTGAAAACCCTTTACCATGTTCTACTAGAATGAGTAAATATATATATATGTGTGTGTGTGTGTATTACATGTATGTATGTATGTGAATCTCTCACTCTTTATATATAATATATTCCAGAAAAAGTCAACTGTCCTGTATAGGTGTAGCAAAAGTTCATTTGCTTCCATAGTAAGAATTTTAGGGTGTGTATGTGATGTATGGCAGTTTCCATACACACATGCACCCCAGAGGCTAGAAAGGAAAGAGTAATTGTGAGGAGACAACAAAAGTAGGGGCTTAGGATCACTTCAGGTTGAAGAAGGGGTCCATAGCAGGCTAGAACTCTGAAGACATGGGTGGCTGGAGAGGAAGCTAAGGAACAAGGACAGTGACTATCATTTAGAAGTGAAGGGCAGGTATATGTGTAACATCCCTTTGGTATCATCATTCTGTTTGAAATGTGGCTACTAGTGTTGTGATGCAGCTTTCTTAGACTGTCTGACTCCCATTATGATGCTTCAGATCTGTGAGTCATTCTTTCCGATAGCCTCCAGCTTCTCACTTCAGAGTAATGGAAATTGGAATTTTAAAAAATCCAATGCAATTATTTGGGGAATTTGCTGACAGTGCAGTTTTAGCAAAGTTTCAGGAAAGCATGCTACAAATCTGAATTTTATTAAACTGATATTTTTTGGTTTGATATGTGTTTTATATTGCAACATTTATGATTCTTACATGAGTTCCATTGTTTTATTCTAAACATTATTTTATTGAGGAAAATTTCAAAAATTAAAAAAAATGGGATAGCAGAAAGATTATAATTCTAAGCAACCATTTGTTTAAGAAGATATTTTATGTGTTTGAATTGTAGGAGTACTGTAATACGGTCCAGCTAGATTCTGGGATAGATTATCGGAAAAGGGAACTTCCTGCTGCAGGAAAACTCTACTACCTGTAAGTTTTTTTTTTTAATTTTAATGTTCTTAAGTTTAATATCTAATAATTTATCAGGAAAAGATGAGAAAAATAAGCAGGGTAATTATTAGAACGTGAAAGGCTAATTCTGAAGCCTGTGATTTTTCAAATACAAAATGTTGTAATGTTAACTTCTTTAAACTGTGTTTTTTGCCATCCACATTTGCATGATTTATAATGTGTGATTGGAGGAAACCCTAATTAGTTTTTTAGGGAGGAGTGATGACAGATGGTTAGAAAGTAATGAGTATCCTCTTATAAGAAACTCTAGTATTAAGAGAATATCTTTATTGTGCTAAAGTAATTAATTATTTGTGGACATCTTTTGACAAATGTGTCATTTCTGTTCCCTGAAAATTGTGTTTTATTTTGTCAGACAATCTGTTTGTATTTATCACTGCTGATTGACTTCCATACATAACTATGTAAAATATATATACACAAGTACAACTGGATATATTTTGTCTTCTAGAAGCTCATTCTCCCAAGTAGGAACAATTTATAATAATAGATGTAGTCAGCTTGTATAGTTAATGCTGAAAACAAATATAGTTTGTTTTAAAATGTCACTTGTGAGAACCTGAAAAGGAAAAAATTGCTTTACCAATGCAAAGAGTGTTTAGCATATGCTGCTAATGTTGGACACATAGTGGGTTCTCAGTAAATAGATCTGTCTTAAGGGCTAATTGTGATTTAACTCAAAGGCATGTTTCTGCTAATTTAAATTTTGATGACAACGTGCATATGAGAGGTTCAGAAAAGTTCTCGTCTATGCCACCTTGTAAGCAGAAGTACTTTACTGTTTTTGAAGCAGAAATTAGCTAGAAAAATCACATAATTAAAATTGCATACTTTACAGTGTACCAAGGGGACTATTTCAGTTTATTATTCAGATTCTGATGATTATTATAGGAGGTTCTTCATCTGCCCTTAAGTACTTTGTCTTTAAAGTACTTTATAATTTTGAAAAATTCTTAGAACACTTTTTTTCTGCTTTAACTAGGACTTTTTCCTCTCCATTTCTTTTTTCTTTGGGCTTTCCTGTCTTTTATTTTTCTGACCTTCACAAGATTTCCCTGAAGCTTTGCTACCTATTTCTTGATATGCCAGATGTATGGTACTTAGAAATTAATTTATTACTATTCCTTTTATTTTTCAACAAATCCTTGTTCCCTGTTTTCCCACAAAATATATTCTTATGTCGAAGAATTAAAACATTTTCCTAAAAGGAAATCCCTTTACTAAAGATGGTTGTCTAAATCATGAAATTTGTTTCTTGGGCCTTGAGAGATCTCAGTGTAATTTAGAGGAGGTGGAAAGTCTGCTTTTGCTTCAGCAGAGCCTCTTTTTCTCTGAGCTACCCTGTGTTGTCTCTTCCTCTTCCTGATAAAAGTAATGTAATTCTAACACATCGGAATTCAGGTTTGTACTTTAAACATGTACTGGAAGAAGTCAGAATCTAAAAACATCCAAGAATCCAGAAAATAAGAATGTACAAAGGCTACCATGAAACTCTGGAATAGCTTTCTTAAAAATATATAAATTCTTTAATCCTCAAAGAAAGTAGATTTATTTATGAATTTAACATCAAAAGAGCCTCACTATAGTCTGATAATCAGGAATAGAGAGCCTGGGGGCACACCTCAGAGGGAAGGCAGATATGTGCACCAGAGAAGAATTAGGAATTAAAGTCATCTCAGAAGTGGGAGAATAAAGATACCCAGATGGGATGATAGGGTTTTCATTTATATTGTTGCACAGGAGCCTTTGGGTAGAACTTCTTTCATGAGAGAGTAAAAGAAAACTTCCTGGGTCATGTTAACATTTCTGATTTAATTAGGTTTCCTTTTATCTTGTTCCTGCAGGAAAATTTATTGATTTCCCCTCTATGACAGATTTTAATATGCGATATTATTTATTACCCTTTTACAACAGGAAACACCACTGCTGAGGGGTCTATAGGGTGCTGCCCCTGGCCATTTTGCTGTTAGTTCTGTGAAGGGTTTTGTTTTCCTGAAGAGAGGGATCAGATCACCTTAGACTCACCCTCCTTCTCTGCCTCTTTTCCTCAGGATCTGAGTAGTACAGGTTCTTTTTTTCTGACTAAATCTGTTGAAGAAAGTTCCTGTCTAAACACTGTATCTCTACCATGCTCACATGCAAACACCCTGCCCCCAGCATGGAAGCCATGGCCTCAATGGAATATTTTAAACTGAACTAAAAAGGGTAGAGGCAGGTGTTGGGATTTGATTTTGGATTTGATTTTGCCCTACTTACAAAGTAATAGCTTTGCCTGTATTGTTTCATGGATGCTGGCAGAAGACACAAGAAACCTGTGTCAGAGACAAAGGATTTTATTACTCTAGGCATAGATAGCATGTTGAGTCAGTTCCCTTCTCGCTTCCTAGTCCCATTAGGGAGGAGAAGAGGAGTTTTGCTGAAGGCCCAGATGGATGCCTGCACATGCAGTGAGTTGTGTTACTGGAGAGGGACTCTGATTATGGGGGAATGAACCACTTTATAGCCAGAAGTAAGCAAGACTGCTTTTTGTTTCAAGGGAGATTATTGCCTCATCCCTCAAAGCTTCTTGCTACAAACACACCTTAAGAGATGGCTAAGGCCTTGCATTCTTGGCATACTCAGCAAGCTGTGTGGGTGAGTGGGAGACTCAGTACTGTCTGTCCTCACAGGGGATGTTTACCAGACTTTTAACCTTTATTTATTAAAGAAATAAAATTTCCCTTTATTTCCCTTGATTCCTATCTGCCAAAGTCATCTACCACTTCAACAAAATTACTTCTGACTACTATTCAGTTATTTAACCCCTGAATTGTTTCAAGATCATTTCAGCTCCATATATATGGAAACTATGATCATACTAAAATGATGAACATTTTATGTTACAACTCAAGTACCAATGCAGAAGACGTAAGAGACGTGAGTTTGATCCCTGGATTGGGAAGATCCCCTGGAGGAGGACATGGTAACCCACTCCAATATTCTTGTCTGGAGAATTCCATGGACAGAGGAGCCTAGTGGGCTATGGTCCACAGGGCCGCAAAGAGAAGCGACTGAAGCAACTTAGCACAGCACATGTGTTACAACTTTTCAGGCACAGACCAAATACTCACATATTTTTACCTGACTAATATAGTACATGTATTCATCCATCTTTTGAACAGTTTTAAGGAGTTTATTCTTAAATACTTTTACCAATGGAAACTTCATGTCCCAAGTGCTCTTAATTTTCCACTTGGGAAACATCTATTCCAAATAGGAAATTACTTCTAAGAATATATCTTCGAGCATCATTAAAAAAAAAAAGTTTGCTGCTAAAAACGCACAGCTTCAAGGTTAGAGCTCTGTTTTAGAAGAAAGGTCTGTGAAAACAAAGACTGGAACTCATCCATGTTAAAACTTACTCCCTTGCAATTAAAAACTTCTTGCGTTTGCCTCTGATATTCCCTGCACATGTTCCCCTGCCCCCAACTGGGACAACCATCGATGAAAATTTAAAGCATTTTCCTAGCTTGACTGTCACATCTTTTCATCCCTAAAACTTCGACAGAGATCTGTCCTCTGCCCGAAAGGTTGCCACCTTCTGGATCAGCAGAATCTCTAGGGCATCTTGGGGCCTTCTCCCCATCCCCCATCATTGCCATTATAGGTGTTTCTGTCACAGACATTGAAATCTGCAGTTTCAGTCTTAGTTTTTTCTCACCAGATATCAACCCAGTCATTTCCTGTTTCACTTCCCACTGAAAAACCTCTGAAATATCTGCAATCAGTAGCAACTTGGAAATTGCTAAGTTAGCCCCCTCCTGTTTAGACAGCGATTTGTTTCATTTCCATGAACTGGACTGCCCAAGGTCCCTGCATCGGGCTCTGTGTGTAACTTCACTGAAACACTTGATCTCTGGTCACCTACAACAAAGTTTTTATAGTTTGATGCTAAACCATGGGCCTGCTGTACTTTCTCTAAAATCTCTCATGTATCTTTTAGAGTCTTTAACATTCAAGTTAGTCTTACTTCTAATGCTAGTGCATGATGGTGTCACAGTGGAGCTGTATTGGTATTGAAGAGAAGATGCCACACATTTAAAGAATATATTCCTTAAAAAACTGCAAATAGAACTGCCTTATGACCCAGCAATCCCACTGCTGGGCATACACACCAAGGAAACCAGAATAGAAAGAGACACATGTACCCCAATGTTCATTGCAGCACTGTTTATAATAGCCAGAACATGGAAACAACCTAGATGTCCATCAGCAGATGAATGGATAAGAAAGCTGTGGTACATATACACAATGGAGTATTACTCAGCCATTAAAAAGAATACATTTGAGTCAGTTCTAAGGAGATGGATGGAACTGGAGCCGATTATACAGAGTGAAGTAAGCCAGAAAGAAAAACACCAATACAGTATNGAGGACCCAGAGGGATGGTATGGGATGGGAGGTGGGAGGGGATTCATCTTTGGGCACGCTTGTACACTCGTGGTGAATTCATGTCAATGTTTGGCAAAACCAATACAGTAATGTAAAGTAAACTAAAGTTAAAATAAAAATTAAAAAAAAAAAAAAAGAATATAAAATTTGTTTAGCACCAAAGGTACAGAAACATATCCATATGGAGACAGTTAGGCAAAACAAAAAACAACATAGCATATTCTCATTGAAAGTTTGTTTTTCCAGCCCATGAAGCTGACAATATAGCCCCCCTGATCAGGAGGAGGATCCCAGCAGGTTATGTTTATCATTCTTGGTTGAGTGGTTTAGAGAGACTCTGGCTATGTGCCTGCCTGTTCACCAGGTATTGTGTTTTGTTTAGTCACTCAGTCATGTCCGACTCTATGTGACACCATGAACTGTAGCCTGCCAGGCTCCTCTACCCATGGGATTCTCCAGGCGAGAATACTAGGGTGGGTTGTCATGCCCTCCTCCAGGGGATCTTCCCAACCCAGGGATCGAACCCAGGTCTCCTGCATTGCATGTGGATTCTTTACCATCTGAGCCACCAGGGAAGCCCATTCACCAGGTACAGTGACCAAATATAAATCCTAGGACATGCCTGAATGTTCACTGTCAATCAGTGTGAATCAAAGTTCAGTTTCTCATCCTTAGTTAAGACTAGACTCGGCCTTCCTGAAGTCTGTTCCTCAGAGGGCAGAGGACAGAATTTCTGCCTCTGGCAGTTCGAGAAACTGTCTAGTTTAATGAGCTTCAGGCTGTTGATCTGATCATTTCTGAAGTCTGGGGAAGGGATGAAGACTGTTGGGGACATTTTTGATGTTTACAGATTAAATTTTATTGTTAGCTTTATGACAAAGAACATATAGGTTTATCTACTTAAGTCATCAACATAGCCATGAACTAAAGTCTGTGTTAGTCGCTTAGTCTGACCCCGTGGACTGTACAGCTTGCCAGGGTCTTCTGTCCATGGGATTTTCCAGGCAAGGATACTGGAGTGGGTTGCCATTTCCTTCTCCAGTAAGCTAAAGTATTAACAGATGAAGTACAGTGTATGGGATGTGCACATCCAATACGGTGTATGGGATGTGCTTTAAAGTAATCCACGGTGGACGAATTGAGAGGAGCTATAGATGAAACAAGAGTGGCCATGTACTGAGTGTTCCATCATGATTGTTACATCAGGGTTTTTATACTACTGTTGTCTTTATGTGTATATATGTGTGAAAATTTCCACAATAAAAAGTTTTTTTTAAAAAAAGGTTCAAATTTTCTCTTTTTTTTCTGATTATGCTAGTGAGAGTTTTATTAATCCATTCATCTTCTCAGAGAAATAGATTTTGTTTTATTGTCTCTATTGCTTAATATTTTATTGATTTCTTTTCATTTTTTCAATAATTTCCTTTGCTGTGCAAAAGTTTTTAAGTCTAATTAGGTCCCATTTGTTTGTTTTTACTTCTATTTCCTTTGCTCTAGGAATTTGATCCAAAAAAATATTGCCATGATTTATGTCAGCATGTTTGGCTTATGTTTTCTTATAGGAGTTTTATGGTTTCTGGTCTTACATTTAGGTCTTTAACCCATTTTGAGTTTATTTTTATATATGATGTGAGAAACTGCTCTAATTTCATTCTTATACATACTTTGCCTATTTTTAAATTGGATCATTTGTCTTTTTATTATTGAATTTTAAGTGTCTTTATTCTAGATACGAGTCACTTGTCAGATATATGATTTGCAAATATTCTCACATTCTGTTTTTTTTTTTCTAATTTTCTTGACAGTGTCTTTGAAATACAAAATTTTAAAATTTTAATTAAGATCAATGTATTTTTTCTTTTGTTGCTTGTGCTTTTGGTGTGTCACATTTGAGAAACTGTTGTCTAATCCAGGGTTACAATAATTTTTACCTATATTTTCTTCTAAGAGTTTTACAGTGTTAGCTCTTATATTTGTGTGTTTGGTTAATTTCAAGTTATTTTTATATGTGGTGCGAACAAGCTATTTTTATACTTTGTATGTATTTTTATATGTGGTCTGTCTTCTTTCTGTCGCATGGAGACACTCAGTTGCTCTAGTACCGTTTGTTGAAAAGAGTATTCTTGCCCTAGTGAATTGTATTGACCTCCTTTTTTAAAATCGACTGACTGTAAACATAAAGTGTTATTTCTGGTCCCTCATTTATGTTCCATTGATCTATTTTTATAACTTTATGTCAATACCATACTATCTTGATTGCCATAACTTTCTTGTAAGTTTTGAAATTAGGAAATGTGAGTCCAACTTTGTTTTGTTCTGTTTTAGAGATTGTTTCGGCTATTCTGAGGCCTTTGAATTTCCATATGAATTTTAGGATCAGCTTGTCAAATTCTGCAAAGAAGCCATCTGTAACTTTGATAGGAATTGTGTTGAATTTGTAAATCACAATGGGGATATAACATTAAGTCTTCTGATCCATGAACCTGTAATGTTTTATTCGTTTCCTAGGGCTGCCATACGAAGTACCCCTAACTGAATATCTTAGAAAGTAGGAGTTTATCCTCTCGTTCTGGAGATTAGAAGTCTGAAATCAAAGTGTTGGCAGTTTGGTTCTTTCTGGGCAGTATGAAGGAGAATCTATTCCGTGCCTCTGGTGAAGTTCTTGATTTGTAGGTGCATTGCTCTAGTCTCTGCCTCTAGCTTCATATGATATTTCCCCTATGTGTGTGTGTTTCCAAATTTCCTCTTTATGTAAGGACACCAGTTACCACATTAGAGACCACCCTAATCCAGTATGACTGCATCTAAACTTATTACATTTGCAAAGAGCCTAAATAAGATCACATTCACAGATATTGGGGGCTCTTGCTTTAACATCTTTCTGAAGGACACAGTTCAACTCGTAACAGCTATCTTTCCATTAATTTTGGTCTTCTTTGGAAGTGGAAGTGTTAGTTGCTCAGTTGTATCTAACTCTTTGTGATCCCATGGACTGGGGCCCACCAGGCTCCTCTTGTCCGTGGAATTTTCCAGTACTGAAAGAGTACTGGAGTGGGTAGCCATTCCCTTCTCCAGGGGATCTTCCCAACCTAGGGACTGAACCCAGGTCTCTTGCATTGTAGGCATATTCTTCACCATCTGAGCTACCAGGGAAGCCCCTTCTTTAATTCCTTTCAATAATGTTTTAAGTTTTCAGTGAATAAAATTTGCAAATACTTTTATTCAATTTATTCAAAAACATTTTATTCTTTTTGAAACTGGCATAAATGGAATTGTTTTCCTAATTTCATTTTTGGTTTCTTCATTGCTATGGTGTAGGAATGTAATTGATTTTTGCATATTGTTCTTATAGCCTGAAGCCTTGCTAAACTCATTTATTTGTTCTAATATTTTCCAGTAGATTCCTTAGAATTTTCTAAATACAAAATCATGTCACCTGGAAACAGAGAGACAGTTTACTTTTCCCTTTCCAATCTGAATGCCTTTTTATTTATTTTTCTTGATTAAATTTCCTGTCTAGAACCTTCAGTGAAATGTTGAATAAAAGTGGTATATTCTATCATAAAGAATGGACACCCTTGTCTTATTCCTGAGCTTGAGGGAAAGACTTCAGTATTTCACCATTAATTATGCTGTTAGCTCTGGGTTTTTCACAGATGTCCTTTATTAGATTAAGGACATTCCCTTCTGTTCCTAATTTTTGACTGTTTTGTCATTAAAGGGAGTTGGATTTTGTCAAATACATTTTCTGTTTCTATTGATATGATCATGTGGTTTTTGTCCATTATCCCATTGATGTGGTATATTTCATGAACTGATTTTTGGATTTTAAATCAATCTCGCATTTCTGGGATAAATCTCACTTGGTTATGTTGTATGTTCTGTGCTTAGTCATGTCTGACTCTTTGCAACCCCATGGACTTAGTCCACCAGGCTCCTCTGTCCATGGAGGTTCTCCAGGCAAGAATACTGGAGTGGGTGGCCATGCCCTTCTCCAGGGGATCTTCCCAACCCAGGGATTGAACCCAGGTCTTCCACACTGTAGGTGGATTCTTTACCATCTGAGCCACCAGTGAAGCCCCAGTTATGGTGTATAATCCTTTATATATATTGCTAGATTTAGTTTGCTAGTATTTTGTTGAGAATTTTTGTGTTTATATTCATGAGATGTATCAGTCAGTAGTTTTCTGTTTTGGTGATGTCTTTGACTATAGATGGAGGTTCGTGACATTGTACAGGAGACAGGAGTCAAGACCATCCTGAAGAAAAAGAAATCCAAAAAAGCAAAACGGCTGTCTGAGGAGGCCTTACAAAGAGCTGTGAAAAGAAGGGAAGCAAAAAGCAAAGGAGAAAAGGAAAGATATACCCATTTGAATGCAGAGTTCCAAAGAATAGCAAAGAGAGATAAGAAAGCCTTCCTCAGAGATCAAGGCAAAGAAATAGAAGGAAACAATAGAATGGAAAAGACTAGAGATCTCTTCAAGAAAATTAGAGATACCAAGGGAACATTTCATACAAAATGGGCACAATAAAGGACAGAAATGGTAGGGACCTAACAGAAGCAGAAGATATTAAGAAGAGGGAGCAAGAACACACAGAAGAACTAAACAAAAAAGATCTTCATGACCCAGATAATCACTACTGTGTTGTCACTTACCTAGAGCCAGACATCTTGGAATGTGAAGTCAAGTGGGCCTTAGGAAGCATCACTATGAACAAAGCTAGTGGAGGTGATGGAATTCCAGTGGAGCTGTTTCAAATGCTGAAAGATGATGCTGTGAAAGTGCTGCACTCAATATGCCAGCAAATTTGAAAAACTCACCAGTGGCCACAGGACTGGAAAAGGTCAGTTTTCATTCCAGTCCCAAAGGAAGGCAATGCCAAAGAATGCTTAAAATACCACACAGTTGCACTCATCTCACACACTAGTAAAGTGATGTTTAAAATTCTCCAAGTAAGGCTTCAGCAATACGTGAATCGTGAACTTCCTGATGTTCAAGCTGGTTTTAGAAAAAGCAGAGGAACCAGAGATCAAATTGTGAACATCCACTGGATCATGGAAAAAGCAAGAGAGTTCCAGAAAAACATCTATTTATGCTTTATTGACTATGCCAAAGCCTTTGACTATGTGGATCACAATAAACTGTGGAAAATTCTGAAAGAGATGGGAATACCATACCACCTGACCTGTCTCTGGAGGTCAGGAAGCAACAGTTAGAACTAGACATGGAACAACAGACTGCTTCCAAATAGGAAAAGGAGTATGTCAAGTCTGTATATTGTCACTCTGCTTATTTAGCTTATATGCAGAGTACATCATGAGAAACGCTGGGCTGGAGGAAGCACAAGCTGGAATCAAGATTGCCGGGAGAAATATCAATAACCTCAGATATGCAGATGACACCACCCTTATGGCAGAAAGTGAAGAGGAACTAAAAGCCTCTTGACGAAAGTGAAAGCGGAGAGTGAAAAAGTTGGCTTAAAGCTCAACATTGAGAAAACTAAGATCATGCCATCCAGTCCCATCACTTCATGGCAAATAGATGGGGAAACAGTGGAAACAGTGGCTAACTTTATTTTTCTGGTCTCCAAAATCACTGCAGATGGTGATTGCAGCCCTGAAATTAAAAGATGCTTACTCCTTGGAAGGAAAATTATGACCAACCTAGATAGCATATTCAAAAGCAGAGACATTACTTTGCCAGCAAAGGTCTGTCTAGTCAAGGCTATGGTTTTTCCAGTGGTCATGTATGGTTGTGAGAGTTGCACTATAAAGAAAGCTGAGCACCAAAGAATTGATGCTTTTGAACTGTGGTGTTGGAGAAGACTCTTGAGAGTCCCTTGGACTGCAAGGACATCCAACCAGTCCATCCTAAAGGAGATCAGTCCTGGGTATTCATTGGAAGGACTGATGTTGAAGCTGAAACTCCAATACTTTGGCCACGTGATGCGAATAGCTGACTCGTTTGAAAAGACCCTGATGCTGGGAAAGATTGAAGGCAGGAGGAGAAGAGGATAACAGAGGATGAGATGGTTGGATGCATCACTGACTCAATGGACATGGGTTTGGGTGGACTCCAGTAGTTGGTGATGGACAGGAAGGCCCAGCATGCTGCAGTTCATGGGATCACAAAGAGTCAGACACAACTGAGTGACTGAACTTAACTGATGTCTGTGTTTGATTTTGCTGTCAAGGTAATACTGGCCTCATACAATGAGTTTTGAAGAATTCCCTCTTTTTCTATTTAGATTTTATCTTTTTTCTTGAGTCTGCTTCAGTGATATGTGTCTTTCTAGGAATTTTCCCCTTTATCAAATTTACCTATTTTGTTGGTACAGTTGTTAATATTATTGCCTTATAGTTCTCTTTTATTTCTATAAGGTTGGTAGTAATGTTGTCTCTTTCATCCTTGATTTTAGTAATTTTAGTTTTTACTCTTTTCTTTAGCTAAAAGGTTGTCCATTTTATTCACTTTTGCAAAGAATTAACTTTTGGTTTTACTATTTGCTCTATTATTTTTATATTCTTTACTTTCATTAATTTCTACTCTAATCTTTATTATTTCTNTTCCCACACATTTGTGAATTTTCCAAATATGTCTTTGTTACCAATTTCTAATTTCACTCTACTGTGACTAGAGAATACTCTGCATAATTTCAATTCCTTTTAATTGAAAATTTGTTTTATGGCATAGGATATGATCTTTCTTTGAGAATGTTTCATGTGGATTTGAGAAAAATGTATATTTCTTGGTTATTGAGTGGAGTGTTTATATGTTAGTCTAATTTGTGTATAGTGTATTCAAGTCTTATTATTTCTTGTTGATCTTCCCCCTAGTTGTTCTATCCACTATTGAAAGTTGGATATTGAAGTCTCCAAACTATCACTGTTGCATTGTCTGTTTCTCCTTTCAGTTATGTCAGTTTTTGCTTCATGAATTTTGAGGGCTTTGTTTCTAGGCACATACATATTTATAATTGTTATATCATCCTGATGGATTGATAGTTTTATCATTATAAAATGTTCCTTTTAATTTCTAATCACATTTTTGTTGTTTTAAAGTCTGTTTTGTCTGATACTGATAATGGTTGCTTTTTTCATGATATATCTTTTTTTTCATTCTTTTATTTTCAACCTACTTGTATCTTTGAATGTAAACCATATCTTCTATAGATAGCATATAGTTGTAACTCACTTTTTTANTCCACCAATCTCTGCCTTTTGATTAAATTGTTTAATTCATTCACAAATTATGTTATTACTGATATAATTGGATTTACATCAGCTTTTACTTTTCATTTTCTGTATGTTTCGTGACTTTTTGTTTCTCTGTTCTTCCTTTACTTATTTCTCTTACATTAAGTACATGTTTTTAGTGTAACATTTTCATCGTTTTAATGATTTTTCCATTATATTTTAGGTCATTTTTTAGTGAAGAACTTTTATCTCTATGAAACATATAAAATATAATGTTTCATCCAAACTGAAATGTCTCAAATTCAAAATGAAGTATTGTATGTTGCTATATGTTTTGATAATTAAAATGTCAGTAATGGTAATGAATCTTTACTCACAGGCCACCTGTAGGGAAAAGATAATTGAATCTCAAAAGTAGTTGACACAGTAGTATCTTTGTCATAAGAACTCCTATTGATATTTTATCTATGAGTAACTCTGTGTGATATTGCAAGCTTACAACTGTATCAGTTCAGTCGCTCAGTCATGTCCAACTCTTTGAGACCCCATGGACTGCAGCACGCCAGGCCTCCCTGTCCATCACCAACTCCCAGAGTCTACCCAAACCCATGTCCATTGAGTCGGTGATGCCATCCAACCATCTCATCCTTTGTCGTCCCCTTCTCCTCATGCCCTCAATCTTTACAATTGTATACTAGTAAAATATAACAGTAACAGTTTTTTACTTTATGTACTATAGTCAGGTTGGCCATTTATTATGTCTTTCAAAAATCACAAAATTGTCTTATTTGGCATAATTTATATGTATGTTAAAATTTATTAATTAATTTTATATTCACTTAAGGACTCCTGAACTAAAACATCAAGGATTTGAAATTTGAATATTTGAAATGTTTGAAACAGGAGCAAAAGAAGTTCATCTTCTATGTATTTCAGTATGAGTTTCCATTAGTCAGCTCAGCATACCTTTTATCATCTATCCATTTTTTGAACTGTAATTTAACAGCATATCACAGTGTTTGTTTTTCAGCACGCTAAACAGGACCAGAATGGAGCTGGCTCACCATTTCCAGCTAAACATATTGACAAAAATGTTCAGTTGTATGACTGTACTCATCTAGTAAAGTATAAATAGGCTATATATACAATATGTACATGCGTAGATAATATATATACTTACACATATAAAAGTACAGAGGAAAGTTGCTAACTTTCCTTAGAATTCTTATCTTGTTATTTCATCTTCAAATATATCACATTTCTAAGTAAAAATCTTCAACATAAGTCAAGCTGATCTGGCAAAAGTCCTATGTCTTTAGTTAATTTTGCTGTGTACCTTTTTTTTTAACCTACTAAAACTCCCTGGCCTCTTTTTCTGAGGTGGATGTGATATCTTCTTCACTTAAACAGGAGTTAGAGATTCTTATTCTCCAGCTTCCTTTTTGTTTTTATTGTTGTTGTTTAAAATGTTCAATTATTTTAGCCTTTCTGAAATTTTAAGAAAAATAATTATTTTTGGATCTACCAAGTTGCAATTTTACATGTTACACCATTGATTTATTTGTGGGTATTGTTAATATATAGATTTAGTAGAAATTTTATATGGAAAGTGGGACTGAGGAGGGTTGAAGGTCTGGAATTTGAGAGTTAAAGGCACTAGATCCTGCTTGCTTGCATTATACATAGGTCAAGATTAATGGAACCAGTTAAGTTACTCTCCAGGTGATTGAGAAGGGTGGGAAATTTAGAGACTGAAATGGATCTCTGCACAATCAATTAAGTCTTTGAGTGACTGAGAGGAAGATAAATACTAGGACAAAAATCCATCCTAACAACTGATTCTATTATGTAAAACAAACCTACAGGATTTGAAATGCAACCAAGTCTGTTTTATATTAAGGCGAGTATAAACCAACTTAATCTTAGACCTGCCTCCAGCCCCAGATTATGTTTGGTATGAGCACAAAGAGCTGTACAGCGTGAATGCACAAGGAATCAGTAGAGTGAGAAGGCTCACTGCCAGGGAAGTTTGGCACAAGAACTTTAAGAGGAAGGGGAAATTTCTCCCTCGTTGAATCAACTTTGGCTCTCTGGAATAGAGAACATGAAGAGAGAGGGACCAAGGAAAGCCAATTCTATTCTACTTGTTGATACCTTAACAAGCTGTTGATTTTTAAAGGGGGATAAAGGGGCAAAGTGTGGTAGCATTCTGTTCCTCTGAGTCAATCCTAATGAAGTAGGAGGTTCTTGAAGAAATTAATTTCCATTTAAATTCATGTGTGACCCTCTTCTAGAAACCTCCCCTTGTTTTGGAATTTTTGTTGAGAATTTCAAACAATTCAGCAACAATAAGGTCTCTTTTGGCATACTCTCTTTCTTGAGTGTAAGTTTTATATTGAATGCCTGATTTTAGCCATAGAAATTTTCTCAAAGTTGAGATTACTGATTACTTTCCTCTCTGTTTACTAATTTATTATGGAAAAATTAATCACGATTCTCATACTTTTGAAGGAGTCAGGCTTTTAATCCAGGATTCCTATAGTTGTTGATGCCAAATTTCCTGGCAATGAAATAGTGGTCGATTCCAGGGCTTTTCTGACTTAAAGACACAGTAGTTCTACTTGACTGAAAACTCAACTGCAGTTTCTGAGTCTAGCATAAAAGTGACAGAAGCAATGAAATGGGTGGATTTTTACCCAGAGCATTTAGAACAGAGGAAAAAGAGTCTGTGCTCTGCTTGGGTCCCTCATACTCCGACCCCTGCCAAGAAAAAACATTGGAAAAGAGTGACTCTGCTTCTTCTTCAAATATGACTTAATTCTGTGACCATAGTCACCTTTTTAGTGTCTGTGAGCAGATTTTGTTTTGCATCTCATCTGCTCTATCGAGGCATCCCACTGACGGGGCGGTTATCCAGAATTAGAAGTCCCTTAAATTCTTTATCCCTACTCACTTGTAGGAGCTTATGTTTCTGTCTTCCCTTATGAGAGAAAAGGGAATATGATTCAGAGCATCTGAGCTTAATTCCTGTATTTTCTCCTGCTTGTTTTGATGCTACTCAAGTCACTCTTCCTTAAGATATGCCTCTGTGGTTAAAATTGAACTACACAAAGCTGAGCAGAACACGTTCTTCCATCCATGTGACATGATATTCTTATAGCCCCAGAAGAAAATTCTGAATTTAGCTCCCCTTTTACACTGAAAAAAATTATGTTTAATTTAGTGGCATCTTTACGCTGTTGCTTTTCCATGCAACTGCTTTTGACTACCAGGCTTCATCCCTCCTCAGTTTTACTGGTTAGGCTGGAATACTTTTAAGTGTGTTTGTAATTTGAGAGTGATTTTAATCACTATTTGTATTTTATATAGTCTATATCCTTGTGTGGTTTTTGTGCATTTGTTTTCTGAATATACCTGTTGACAACCTTGCATTGTATGTTCTAAACACTAGTTTTGTTTTTGTTTCTTTTTGAAGTAGCTGACCCTTAACCTTTTTTGGAGCTTCACAGACATGATTGTATTTCTGAGAATAGATTTTTAGTGTACGATAACGCTGCTGTCTTTTTAAATAGTTTCACTGGAAAACTGACAAGAGGGTCCTGGAGTTGCAGAATCACTGCTGTTACTCTTGTTTTTCTCCATTATAAGTGCATTTACCCCACCCCCCTTTTGGAAGTTAAAGACATTTTCTCTGGCTGAAATTTTTATAATAAAGTTACATTCTTGAAATTTACTACTTAAAAAAAGTCAAGTGATCTTAGGTGTTTTAAGAATAGATTTTAAAATTTTCATAACATTTTACCAAGAAAATGCCTCTGTTATAGTTATATTGCAATGATTAAATCATATTTGTATTTTTATTTCATTTCTAAAAATGATTTGAGGCAACTTAGATTAAAATTATTTATCATATGTCTACCATAATCACTAAAATGGAATATAAGGAGAATACCAAGTGTTGGCAAGGATGTGGAACAAGTAGAACTTTTTGTGCACTGTAAGTGTGGAAATAAATTGCTTCAACTCCTTTGGAAAGCTGCAGTATCTGCAGTAGATACTGGTAGTATCTACTAAGCTGAATGCAGATTTAGCCTATGAATAGCAATTCTACTCCAGCAAACATGTATAAGAAGTTTACCAAAAGGCTCATACTAGAATGTTCACAAACTATAAATTACACAAATGCTCATTATTAGGGACTGAATTGTGTTCTTCCAAAATTCATAGGTGGAGTCCTAACCCAAATGGGACTGTATCTGGGGGTAGGGCCTTTAAGGAGGTAATTAATTGCATAAGGTCACATGGGTGGAACCCTCATCTCATAGGACTGGTGTCTCTATAAGAAGAGGAAGAGACACCAGACGAAAGGCCATGTGAGGACATAGCAATGGGATGGCCATGTGCAAGCCAAGGTGAACTTCAAAAGAAATGAAACCTGACCACAATGTGATCTTAAGACTTCCATCCTCCAGAACTGTGATAAAATATATTTCTGTTGTTTAAGCCACCAGTCTGTCGTAATCTTTTGTGGCAGCCCTAGCAGACTAATACACTCACCAACAGTAGAATAATAAATTGTGGTGTTTTAATGCAATGGAATATCACCATACAGAAAAAAAAAACCTACTACATACATTGATAAGGGTGAACCTCACATAATATTGAGTAAACAAAACCAGACACTTGCTTTTAAAGGAAATGGGTTTATATGAAGCAATATGTATCCTAATACCCAAGTTGAAAATGATTTAGGACACACTGTCATTGATTTGATCAATANTATTTCCTTCTAATGTTTTTTACTATCATAAGTCTTTATCAGGTAAAGATCATTTTCATACTATTGAAATACATAATCTTGTCATAGTATATTGACTTATACTAGTGATAAGCCATGAATTTATTATTATGAAGTTTTTCAGATTGAAAACTGCCGAAACTTTTAGTATAACCCTATAATAGGAAAATGATTCATTGTTTGTTATTATGGACACTCATTATTTGAGGACACATGAAGTATTGTGATAAATACAGATTTACTTAGAATTTCAGAAATTTTCCAGATTGATATCTTCTGGCAATTTAGAAACACTTTTTCTGAAATTCCCCCTGATTTTCCAGCTCTGTGATTACCTGCTGCTCTCCTCTGGTTCTTCATGCTTTAAGGACTGTAGGTTTTCTATTGGGATTTTAGTTGCCCTGAGCAGTACTGATTTTATTGTCTTGAGTCTGAAAGCTATAAAAATGAGTAGCATGCCATTTCCCCCTTCTCCCAAGGGTGGGCTTCTTCTAGAATCTACCTGCTTCTGTTCACTTTCCAGTGCCTTCAGGTTACCTATTCTTGTACCTTGTGCAGTGTTTACAGCCGTCATCATAAGGAGAGTCAGTTAGGGCAAAGCTTCCCATCCTCCAAGCACTATAACTCTTCTCTGTTCTGATAGAGCACAACTTCCACCATCTTCCTGAGAAGACTGAATGGGAAATATATATTTTTGAGGGCTCATCTGTCCAAAAATGTCCTTATTTGATTTGATTAATAATTTGGGCATGAATAATTTGACAATAACTTGACATAATAATTTGAATATTCCCTTCAAAACTTCTAGGCACTATGCCATTATCTTCACATTTCCATTATTGCTGTTGTGAAGTTTGATATACAAGTTTCTTGATCTTTTATGTTTGACCTGTTTTTCCCTTTGAAAGTCTTTAGGATAATTTTTTTTATTCCTGCTTTTCTGAAACTTGATGATAATGTGCCTTAGAATGTTTTTTTCCTCCCCTTCTTTGTGCTTGGTATTCATTGGATTCTTTCAATTTAGAAAATCATGCCCTTCAGTTCTAGAAAAGTTAATTTTCTTTTTTCTTTGATAATTTTATTCTTCATTCCCCCACCACCCCAGACTTTAGAATGACTCCCAGTTAGATATTGAACCTTCTGGATTTATCGTCTAACTTTTTAATTTTCTGTTTTATTTTCCATCTTTTTTTCTATTTCTGCTATATTTTCTGAAAGATTACTTCAACCGTTTTCCTTAAATTTCTCTTTTTTTAGCTTTTTATTTTGTATTGGGATATAGCCAATTAACAAACAATGTTCTGATAGTTTCAGGTGACCATGTCCCTAAATTTCTTATTTAGCATTCATTATTCAGAACTTTTTCTTAGGCCCTAATTGTCCTTTTGGTTTATAGCATTTATGCAATGCAATGTGCCTATATAAAAGGCATATTAGAGTATAACTTTCCCCTTTTGGTCTCTGTGTTTTTTTCTTCCCTTCCTCCAAGATCCTTTTCTCTATTTCTTTATGTGATCTTTATCTTTTATCCTAGAGGATTTCCTTCAGTTCAGTTCAGTTCAGTTGCTCTTGTCCGACTCTTTGCAACCCCATGAATCGCAGCACGCCAGGTCTCCCTGTCCATCACCATCTCCTGGAGTTCACTCAGACTCATGTCCACCGAGTCCGTGATGCCATCCAGCCATCTCATCCTCTGTCATCCCCTTCTTCTCCTGCCCCCAATCTCTCCCAGCATCAGAGTCTTTTCCAATGAGTCAACTCTTCACATGAGGTGTCCAAAGTACTGGAGCTTCAGCTTTAGCATCATACCTTCCAAAGAAATCCCAGGGTTCATCTCCTTCAGAATGGACTGGTTGGATCTCCTTGCAGTCCAAGGGACCCTCAAGAGTCTTCTCCAACACCATAGTTCAAACGCATCAATTCTTCAGCGCTCAGCCTTCTTCACAGTCCAACTCTCACATCCATACATGACCACAGGAAAAACCATAGCCTTGACTAGAAATGCCTAGAAATGTTTTTGTTGTCCATTCACCTTAAGAATGAAGCTGATTAGAAGTTTGTGTACATAGATGGGGTTTTATTGATTGGTGGACTTAACTGGAGGGTAATAAGGTAGCAGGTCAGGTTTTCCATTGAAGAATCCCCAGATGTCAGTATCAGCAGGTCTTTATTTTTTTGGCTATTCAGTTTCCTCCAGAAAGTTGTCTCCAATCTTTCTGTCTACTTTTTGGGATGGAAGCTTCCTGGACTGGTAGGGTTCTGGATGCTGAAGAGGTAAGGACTGTTGGTTTTGTTGTTTACTTTGAATTAGTGACTTTCAACCTTTTCAGTGTTAAAACTGTCCCAGACAGTAAATTTTACGGTTTCAGCTAGAGTGGAGGTGTTATAGGAGTCTGGCTGTCCAGGTGAAAAAAGGGAATCTAAGGAGCTGCCTTGGTGTTATTTTCAGGCAATGCTCTTGTTTCCAGCCTGACCCTCACCTGTATCTTTGAGTGTATCTAGTACTGCCAAACCTTTGGTGGTGGTGGTAGTGCCTGGGGGGTAGAGTGGGGGAGGCTGTTGTGAGAAATGAATTGCTTCATCTCGGCTCACCTCCTACTTTCTGATTTCTTAGTCTAAGGTCCTGCTCATCGAAAGCAATGCCAGTCTTTCCTTCTTCCAGTCCCCTCTTATATTTCCTCAGGATATTCTTAGAATCACTTTCCCTCATCACTTGTTTTGAGGGGAGTAAATGACCCTCTTCTTTCCTAAAGGGAAGGGAGGGAAAAGGCTCTTATCACAAATTCAAGACACAAAAGCCTGCGATTCCTGATCTTCTTTCCCCTCCTTCTAAAGACACTATGGTGTGGGGAATAGAAGGTAGAAGGTGCATGACGTTTGCGGTAGGGCTGGTTATTCTTATGATTTAACCACAGGGGCAAGAGCCTGAATCTGGTTATTGGTGGCTTATTGGTGGTTCTTTCTAGCAATCTGGGGATACTTAGCACTTCTACCCATCAACTTTGAGCCTTAATTACAATTCCAGGACAAGAGGGAAAAATTGCATATAATGACCTATTGTATAAGTGGATCCAAATGTACTTCAGATTCCCCATTGTTGGACATTTAGGTTCTTTGCACTTTAAAAAGAATTTATTTATTTTTGGTTGGGCTAGGTCTCCCTTACTGTGTGTGGGCTTTCTTTAGTTGCGTTGAGTGGAGGCTGCTATTTGCTGTGGTGCTCAGGCTTCTCACTTTGATGACTTCTCTTGTTGTGGAGCACAGACTCTGGGCTTGCAGGCTTCAGTAGTTGCAGCACGTGGGTTCAGTAGTGTTGACGCCTGGGCTCTAGAGCGCGGGCTCAGTAGTTGCGTTGCATGGGCTTAGTTGCTCCCCGGCAGGTGGGATCTTTCTGGACCAAGGATCCAGCTCGTGTACCCTGTGTTGGTAGGTGGACTATTAGCCACTATACCACTGGGGAAGCCCTCTTTTATACTTTTTTTTGATGCTAGAAGTGTCACAGTGAAAATCCTTACAGTCGTTAACCGTTATTATTTACACATGAGATTCCTATGCGTGGAATACTGGGGTGATATGATATGCATGTTTTTAATGCTTTTATTACATACTATCTGGTTGCCTTGAACTCTTGTACCAATTTTACATTCTATGGTACATGAGAAGTTTCTTTTTCCCCTTACCTATGCTTGTTCCAGCTATTTTATCTTTTTCTTTATCTCTGCCAGTTTGGATAAAAGAATGATCTCTCATGATTTTACATTGCATTTTTATCACTAGTAAGAATGAACCACTTTACATATGTGTTTTGCCCACTGAGCTATTTTTTTTTAATGCCATTTGCCTGTTCAGGTCCTTTGACAGTTTTCATATTGGAGTATTCAATTTTTTATATGTTAGAGCTTTTAATATATTGAAAATATTAAATATATAACATAAAATATATGCCATAAAATATATGCCACTGTGTTTCCCAGTTTAATGTGTCTATATATTTTATTTATAATACTTTCCATTATATAAAAAATTAAAAATTTTATGTATTTGGATCTTAGATAAAATTACCTATTTCTCTGAGTTTCATTTTTCTCTTTAATAAAAATTTGATAATAATATATACTACATGGCAAGTGGGGATGGATAGGTAAACTTATTGCTACATAATAGCTGTTCAACAAATGATAGCTTTTTTTATTCCACGTTTGGCACATTGAAAATGCTCAGAATCATCCAAATTTACTAGAATTACAAAATGTACTCAAGATGTTTAAACCAGATATATATGAACATGAATGTTAAGTAAAACTTTTAGGCTGGTAGAGACAGGTAAACTTTCGTTTTTCTTGTTACTTGTCTAATTTTTATTCTTAAAGAAATTGATGAGCTCTGACTGATGCATCTTCTTAAGTAAGGAAATCGGAAGTCTGAATGGAACGTGAGAGTAGTGTTTTCTTGTAAGTTATTGTTAAGGAATTATGAATATATTCATTTCTGATAATGATTTCTTTCATTGCATGTTTATTTTATATCAGTATAGATACATCTGATAAAACCAAAACTACACACTAGCTCATCCTGCTGTTAAACAATACAAAGATAAGGTTTCTATCATCCAGAAAGTCTATAGAACTTACTCCCCAAGGTCAAGTGCAAGTTGGCCTTAGGTGGATAACAGTATGTTCAGTTGTGAGCTTACATAAACTGCTTTTATGAATGTTATTTTTAGACTGTAACAATAAAAATTTTTATTTTAGGTGTTGTAACTTCTGAGCAATCTTTTATGATAATATAATGGATTTCTTATACAATGCTATAATAAAAATAATTTTATCATTTCACATATAATTTCACTATAAATGAAATCACTTATAGTATATTTCACAGATGTGGCCTAACTAAAGTCTAGTGAGCCATATTTTAATATTATAGTATATTTGAGCACAGAATTAAAAAAATCACCACTGAGGAAGTTTATAAGAAATTGTTTGTTTACCAGATATGCTTTTAGAAACATAACTGTCTTCTATTTTGGTTATTTTTCCAAATTCATTTTTCCTTCTTTATTGGGTAACATGCCTAACATAAGGACAGGGTAACTTACTGAAAGCCAGCAGATGTCCAGGGTTGTCGACATTGCTCTCTTCTTTATATATCCTTTTAAAAATATCTCCCTTCTCCATCAGTTGTGTGTGTATACACCACTATTGCAAAGTGGAGGTGATTCCAAATGAATCCCTGTGAATGATGTTGGCAAAGCCATCTAGACATACATGTGCTTGGGGTGGGCACTGACATTTATGTTGGTTTGTAGGATTTCTTTGTACCTTCAAAATTATTTATTCTCTCTATAATTACTCTTTCTGTAGGGTCATTTTATTACCTTAATACAGCTCTATTCAATTATCATGCAAGGCTTTATATAAGTCAAATAGCATTCCCCTGCAAAGCTAACCATTTTAAATGGTATTTTAAAGATCCCTGAGGTGGAGTGGTTACTACTCGAAATGTGACAGTTCCAAACTCTTCATAGTGACTGTGTGCTTTGTTGCATTTTAAAGACATTTACTGTAGAACATTTGAAGAATTAGGTGCTTGCGTATTAAATGCCTGCCACCTGACAATTATCTCAAGGAAGAAATTATTTTGGTTTACTTTAAGCTTAATGTAAAGAAAAAATAATTTATGAGTTTTCAATAAGACTTTAAGGCGGATTCCAGAACTGAGTTTAATTGCTTCCACACCTAGATAAGAGTGATTTGTGTGTCAAAATTAAGCATATTGGCAGGTCATCCTGTGTAAGATTGTACATAGAGTTGAAGTAAACTTATATTTTCACTTGAAGTTTTTTTAACAGCATTTATTTCTTCTGCCAGTTATTTTAGTTTTTTGACTGTTAATTTATCAACCCTTCTTTAAAAAAAAAAGTGAGAGGAAAAAAGGCCATAGTATTATCACATTTGTTTATGTGGGTTTCCTAAACCATATGGTGATTTCTAATTAGAATACAAAGGATTCTTTGAGGAGACTAACTTCATAGTATCTGCAATGGTGGGCATCACAGAAGAAGAGAGTTTTCTTGGATTTCCAACAAGGACATTTTTGAGAGAAACTGTGTGGTCTGTAATTGTCTTTGTATTCGAAGTCTGATAAAGTTATTGATGTGCAGATCAAGTTGGTATTTTGAAGCTGGTAATTTAATTCTGGATGTTTGATCCTCTCAGTCAGTGGTTTGACTTGATTTTTTTAAAAGGCAGCTTCAATATTTAATTCCACATGTACCCTCTCAGTAGAGATTTCAAAGGATACTTTGCTGGATCCTTGACTGCCTTGTCTATTTGTTCTTGTTTTGCATGCAGGAGAGAGCCAGAAGCCTTTCTTCTCATTGTGTACACATAGTATTAATGGATTTACTCTGCCTGTATCGTCTCATTACTGGAAATAGCCAGAAGCACAGAAGTCTTTCAGTGTATGCAAATAAGGCAGAATCATCTACCTGAGAGTTAATATTCTCTGCTTTTAAGTGTATTCTAAATCTAATGTTTGTATTTAGAGCATAACATCCTGTTCTTTTTTTTATAGGCAAAAAGCTAAGCAGGCTCAGGCAGCTGTTTGATGTTGGCTTCAAGTGTTATTAATTTCATATTCTATTATTCTTTTCACTGTAGCACAAGTGAAGCTGATGTGGAGGCTGTCATGGATAAGTTGTTTGATGAGCTGGCTCAGAAACAAAATGATTGTACGTAAGTTAATTTCTCTTGAAAGAGAATACATTTAGAACACAATGCCCAATCTCCACTGACCAATTAATAAGTTCCATTGCTGTATATGGGTTGATGCCACGCTCAAGTGGCAGTCATTGTATCAGCATTTTGTCTAATTTATGTGTTGAATCATGTGCTATTATTCATCAAGCTATGCATTTCCTATCTGTAAGAGATGAATTTTATAGTAATTATCCAGACAAGATTGAGTCTTTGTTCATGTTCCCATAGTAACTAGACCAAGGATTCTAAAAGTGCAAGGCAGAGAGCTGCGGCTGAATAAAGCTTGTGGAACCGTTGCCGACTGCACATTTGAAGAGCTGTGTGAGAGAGTGAGTATCCAGACACGTTCAGACTCAGTGGCCTTTTCACATGTTAAAATACTTCATATTTTCCTCTGTGCCTGTTTCAAATTTTAAAATACAATTACTGAGTCAGAACTGGTTTATTAGTCTCATTAAGAGAAATACTCATCTGTATATGCCCATGTGCTTTTTATAGATATTGGCAAAAAATTTATACTTAGAAGGGCTCTAACACAAAATTAGAAATACAGAGAGAGCTGTCAACTATTGCTGGAAGCAAAACTAAAATGGGCTTTCAGGATATTGTGTAAAAGTCAAATGTAAGAAAATTTCATTTTAAAAAAGATATGAGGTTAGTATGTGGGGAAAGGAAGATGATGTAATACTACCATGATCCAGGAAGTATGATGTAAAAGAGTTTCCATTCCTTGCTCTCATGGATCCTCTGTTATTGTTATAATATCTGGTCAGGTTAAGGAAAGTGAATTTTTTTTAACTGTGACATCTATATTATATAATAGTATTTCCAACAGAGAAAAATATATATACACACATTTTCATATAAATGAGAGAGATATTGATTGCAAATTAATTATAGATATGAATTCTTTCTTTTAAAAGCTATGGGAATTCTCAGGACTCAGTGAGTATTCAGTTGATTATAAATCTTAAGAAAAACAAAGTCAATGAAATATAACTTTAAGCATAATACCTCGTTGTCATGTATAATTTATCATTCCAACTGGTCTCTCTGATTTATCTTGACTTTTAGGTAACTAAAAAGGAATTATTTTTCAGGGAGAAGAGAAAATATTTTTTATACCTGATAGCCATTTTATGGCTACTTTTCTTAAAAACTAGTAACTTCATTACTTCTAAATTTGTAATTTTCAACCCAGAGAGAAGAATCCAATCTATAGATAATATCACAGCAATAAAGCACTTCAAGACCCATAATAATTAGGATGAATTAGAATCTTCGGACAGGTTGATAATGTCAGTGTCTGGTTATGAAAGTCATTCTGGGTGATATGGACCGTTCATACTTCTATTGGGTCAATCTCATCAAGGTCCTAATAACCTAACATCTTTAGGCATAATTTTATTAGGGTTTTCATTTAAGTTTTACTTAGTTTGCCCAATAAATAAACTTGGTAAAAATCTTATATATCTGAGAAGCTTACCTTACTTCCATAGACGGGGACCTAGTGAGGAAAGGGAAGGACAGATCAATTGTGTCTTGGGGTAGTAGGGTAAAGGTAGGTCTCTTAGAGCAACTACTGAGTTTTAATCTCTTTTTTTCCTATGTGCTCATTATTTCAGGATACTTAGTACCAGGAAAAAGTCACTAATCAGGGACTAAAATCTTCATAGTCTACTGTATGGGGGTCGTGAGGAAGATGAGTGATTGGAACATTTCCTTGAAAAATTGAGATAACACATAAAAATAATTATTTTTATCTTATTTGACAAAAATATGGATTATAATAGCAACTAAGAACTAAATTCCTAAAATAAACAATGAACAACTTACTATTTATTTTTTGGCATACCTTTTTTGACAAAATTTTAGGATATTGAAATAGTATATCCTGTTGCATAATTTGGTTGTTTGAGTCCATTGCAAGCCCTGTTTCGGAGAAGGCAATGGCACCCCACTCCAGTACTCTTGCCTGGAGAATCCATGGACGGAGGAGCCTGGTGGGCTGCAGTCCATGGGGTCGCTAAGAGTCGGACACGACTGAAGTGACTTAGCACAAAGCCCTGTTTAATTCATGAATATTTCAGTTACTTTCTTTTAAAGTTCATATGGTGTCATTGTCCTTGTTGAGTTGTTTCTTTCTTCAAGTTGGCTAGATCTTCATTTGTCAGTGACTTTGCTTGAATACGTTTACTTTATATCCATATTGTAATTGTGGAATACTTACTACATCAGACTGGATGACTGACATTGAATATTGACATGATAGGTTGGATTAAGCTAGTATTAAGCTGTGATGCAAGTTTGAGGAAGGATTATATATTTTTTAATTGAAATATAACTGACCTACTAACGTATTAGTTTCCGGTGTACAACGTAGTGATTTCAATACTTTTATACATTGCAAAATGACCACCACAGTAAATCTAGTTAACACCTATTACCTTATATAGTTAAAAAATTTTTTTCTTGTGATGAGACTTTTTAAGATCTACTAGCAACTTTGAAATATGCAATATAATATTATTATAATTCTCATGCTATATATTATATCCCTATGACTTATTTATTTTATAACTGAAAGTTTGTACCTTTTGACCTCTTTCACCCATTTCTCCCACTCCCCAAGCCCCATCCCTTGCAGCCACCAATCTGCTATCTCTAGGTATAAGCTTGTTTTCTTGTTTTGTTTTTGTATTTTTAGATTCCACATATAAGTGAGATCATGCAGTATTTGTCTTTCTCTCTCTGACTTAATTCACTTAGCATAATGCCCTCAAGGTCATTCCATGTTGTTGCAAATGGCAAGATTTCATTCTTTTTTATGGCCAAATAATATTTCAGTATGTAGGTATACCACATTTGCTTTCATTCATTGACTGGCACTTAGGTTGTTTCCATGTCTAGACTATTGTAAATAATGCTGCAGTGATTATGTGGTGCATATTACAATTTCAAGTTACTGTCTTTATTTTCTTCAGATAAATACTTAGAAGTAGAATTGCTGGATCATATGGTAGTTCTATTTTTAATTTCTCAAGGAATCTCCATAATGTTTTCCATAGTATCTGCACCAATTTACATTCCCACCAATAGTGTTCAAGTGTTCAAGGGCTCCTTTTTCTCTACATCCTCACCAACACTTATTTCTTTTTTTTACTTTACAATACTGTATTGGTTTTGCCATACATTGACATGAATCTGCCACGGGTGTACATGAGTTCCCAATCCTGAACTCCCCTCCCACCACCCTCCCCATATCATCTCTCTGGGTCATCCCAGTGCACCAGCCCCAAGCATCCTGTATCCTGTATCGAACATAGACTGGCAATTCATTTCTTACATGATAGTATACATGTTTCAATGCCATTCTCCCAAATCATCCCACCCTCTCCCTCTCCCACAGAATCCAAAAGTCTGTTCTATATATTTGTGTCTCTTTTGCTGTCTCGCATACAGGGTTATCATTACCATCTTTCTAAATTCCATATATATGTGTTAGTATACTGTATTGGTGTTTTTCTTTCTGGCTTACTTCACTCTGTATAATCGGCTCCAGTTTCATCCACCTCATTAGAACTGATTCAAATGTATTCTTTTTAATGGCTGAGTAATACTCCATTGTATATATGTACCACAGCTTTCTTATCCATTCGTCTGCTGATGGACATTTAGGTTGCTTCCATGTCCTGCTATTATAAACAGTGCTGCGATGAACAGTGGGGTACATGTGTCTCTTTCAATTCTGGTTTCCTTGGTGTGTATGCCCAGCAGTGGGATTGCTAGGTCATAAGGCAGTTCTATTTCCAGTTTTTTTAGCAATCTCCATACTGTTCTCCATAGTGGCTGTACTAGTTTGCATTCCCACCAACAGTGTAAGAGGGTTCCTTTTTCTCCACACCCTCTCCAGCATTTATTGCTTGTAGACGTTTGGATCGCAGCCATTCTGACTGGTGTGAAATGGTACCTCATTGTGGTCTTGTCTTTTTTATGCTACTCATTCCAATTGATATAAGGTGATATCTCACTGTGGATCTGAATTGTATTTCCCTGAGAATTAATGACATTACACATCTCATGTATCTGATGGCCATCTATATTTTCTTTGGAAAAATATCTGTTTAGATCATCTGCCCATTTTAAAATTGGATTTTTTTTTTTTTTTTGCTATTGGATGAGTTCTTCATATATTTTGGATATTAGCCCCTTATCAGATGTGTGATTTGCAAATTTTCTTCCATTCAATAGGTTGCCTTTTCATTTTGCTGATGGTTTGCTTTACCATGCAGGTTTTTAGTCTGATGTATTCCCACTTTATTTTTGATTTTGTTGCTTTTGGTTTTGGTGCTACATTTAAACAACATCACCAAAGCCTAGGTTAAGGAGCTTACTGCCCACGTTTTCTTCTAAGAGTTTTATGGTTTCAGGTGTTATCTTCAATTTTTTAATCCATTTTGAGTTAATTTTTGTGTATGGGGTAAAATAGTGATCAGGTTTCATTCTTTTGCATGTGGCTGTCCACTTTTCACACTGTTTATTGAAGAGACTGTCCTTTCCCTATTGTACATTCCTGGCTCCTTTGTCATTAATTAATTGACCATATACATGGATTTATTTCTGGGTTCTCTGTCCTGTTCCATTAATCTATGTACCTAGTTTCATACAAATATTATACTCTTTTGGTTACTATAGCATTGTAATATAGTTTGAAATTGGGGAGCATGATGCCTATAGCCTAGAGAAATTCTTAAGATTTCTTGGGGCATTTAGGCTCTTTTTTGGTTCCACATAAATTTTTTGATTGTTCTATTTTTATGAAAAATACCATTGGAGTTTTGATTGGGGTTGCATTGGATTTATAGCTTGCTTTGGGTAGTGTGGACATTTTAACAATATTAATTCTTCTGATCCATAAGCATGGACTATCTTTTCACTTATTTATATCTTCTTTAATTTCTTTCATTAATCTCTTGTAGTTTTCAGCAAATAGGTCTTTCCTCTTCTTAGTTAAATTTATTCTCAAGTATTTTATTCTTTTTGATGCAATTATAAATCAGATTGTTTTTTTCTCTTTCTGATAGTTTGTTGTTAATATATAGAAACATAACAAATTTTTGTATATGATTTTGTATCCCATGACTTTGCTGAATTCTTTTATTAGTTTTAACAATTTTTTGGTGGAGTCTTTAGAGTGTTCGATATGTGGCATGTCATTTGGAAACAGTGACAGTTTTATTTCTTCCCTTTCAATTTGGTTGCCTTTTACTTCTTTTTCTTGCTTAATTGCTCTGGCTGTAACTTACAATACTATGTTGAATGAAAGTTCTGAGAGTGGGCATCTTTGTCTTTTTCTTGATCTGAGAGGAAAACCTTTTAACTTTTTGCCATAGAGTCTAATGTTAGCTATGGGCTTATATATGACCTTTACTATATTGAGGTACATTACCTCTGTATCCGCTTTGTTGAAAATTTTTATCACTAATGGATGTTGAATTTTGTCCAAATGCTTTTACTGCATCTCTTGAGATCATTAAATGATCTATATCCTTCATTTTGTTAATTTAGTATGTCCAAATTGACTACTTTGTACATGTTGAACCATCCTTGCATAACTGGAATAAATCCCAATCCCATTTTAATGTTGTGTGATCCTTTTAATGTACTGATGAACTTGGTTTGCTAGTATTTTGTTCAAGATTTTTGCATCTATGTTCAGGGATATGCATGCCCAGTTGTGTCTGATTCTTTGTGACTGCACAGACTGTAGCCCACCAGCTTTCTCTGTCCATGTGATTATCCTGGCAAGAATACTGGAATGGGTTGGCATTTCCTCTTCTAGGGGATCTTCCCAACCCAGGGATCGAACCTGTGTCTCCTGCATTGCAGGCAGATTCTTTACCACCCAGTCACCTGGGAAGCCATCAGGGGTATTGGCCTGTAATTTTCTTTTCTTATGACATCCTTGTCTGGTTTTGGTATCAGGATAATGCCAGCCCTGTTAAATGAATTTGGAAGTGTTACCTCTTCTGTTGTTTAGGAAAGTCTGGGAAGTATTGGTATTACTTCTTCTTTGAATGCTTCATAGAATTCACCAGTGAAACTGTCTGGTTTTTTATTTTAGGAGGTTTTTGATTTTTGATTCAATTTCACTGCTAAATTTGCTATATTTTTTTCATGATTCAGTCTTGGTACATTGTATGCTTCTAGGAATTTATCCATTTCTTCTAGGTTGTCAAATTTGTTGATGTATAATTGTTTATAAGAGTCTCTTTTTAATTTAATTTTTAAATTGAAGTATAGTTGATTTACAATGTTGTGCCAATCTCTGCTATACAGCAAAGTGACTCAAACACTATAGACATTTATTTAAAAAAATATTCTTTTCCATTATGATTTATCACAGGATATTGAATATAGTTCCCTATGCTATATAGTTTACATCTGCTAATCCTACACTCTCAGTCCTCCCCATCCCTCTCCCCCTCCCCCTTGGAAACCGCAAGTCTGTTCTCTGTGTCTGTGAGTCATTTGTGGATATGTTTATTTGTGCCATATTTTAGATTCCATATATAAGTAATATCATATGGTATTTGTCTTTCCCTTTCTGACTGACTTCACTTAGTGTGATAATCTCTGATTTTATCCATATTGCTGCGAATGGCATTATTTTCCTGTTTTTTTTTTATGGTTGAATAGTATTTCATTTTATATAGGGACCACATCTTCTTTATCCATTCATCAGCCCAACATTTAGGATGTCTCCATGTTTTGGTTATTGTAAATAATACTGCTGTGTACACATAATAGTCTCTTTGATCCCTTGTATTTCTATGGTATCAATTGTAATGTCTGCTCTTTAATTTCTGATTTTATTTATTTAAGTCCCCTGTTTTTCTCTTGGTGAATCTAGCTAAAGGTTTGTGAATTTTATGTTTTCAAAGAACCAGTTCCTAGTTTTATTGATCTTTTCTATCATCTTTGTAGGCTCTATTTTATTTATTTCCATGCTGATCTTTGTTATTTCATGAAGGGCTACATTTTAAAGTTTGTTTGTTTGTTAGTATTTTCTTGGTATGATGTTTCTGCATTTCTTTGCAACCCTTAAAAACTATGTCAGTTCAGATATTGAACACTTTGCAGGAAGAGGACTCCTGTACCCCTCCCAGCTCCAAGCACAGTTCCTCAGATCTGAAATCCTGCAAGTTAACATCTGGTCTTTTGGTCTGTGGGATTCCCATTCTCTGCAAATCTACTGTTCAACACTATCCTGCCCAGAGAAACAGTCTCAATTAGGAGACCCTATAGTACCTTCATAGTAATAATAGCAAACATTACCATGTACAGGCATCATTCTAAGTACTTTATATATATTAATTAATTTAATACTTAAAATAGGTAGGTACTACTATCCCAATTTATTGGTGGAGAAATTGAGGCACCAAGATATTAAGTTACTTTCCTAAGATCACATAGCTAGTCAGTGGCAGAGCCCAAGACTTGAACTCCTTGGTAGTCTAGGAGTCAGATTCTGTGCTCTTAATCACTACAGTATATCTTAAATACTGTTCTGGAAAAATTCTACATCAGATCTTTAATATAATTCTGGTTCTACCATGAAATACAGTCAGGTACTTTGTGAATTGTCATATCTGAGCTAAACCTTAAGCCTTATGTAAAGCATGAAACTGGCTGGGGAGCAGATAACCTCCAGTCTGAGAGACCTGCCTCTCTGTTAGAATTATGGTGCAGAACTGTCCAACTCACATACCTTGGCATGTCCACTGGGAATGGGCCCGGCTACTGACCTCTCCATCCCCATAAAGGCAACCTGGGGCCTGTGCCTTCAGGATAGGGACCTCATGCCTTAGGCAGCCTCGTTCCTTTACTCCTTAGTAAAAAATATCATTTTTTTCCTCCCAATTATGATATGAAAAAAGTTGGGAAGCCCTGCCTTAGAGAACTGTGGGAAGGTAAAAGAGAATATGTTTGAATGATCTTTGTTCCCTGTCACTCCCTCCACATTAGAGCTGGGGTAAAGGAAAGTGGAGCAGATTCATTTCTTCAGACATAACATGAACTTTAGGGTTTCCTTTCCTTTCCTTGACATAGTTACTTGGCTTAATCACAGGGTAATGGAGAAGTCAGAAATACCATTAGTTAAGTCAGTGGTTTTTGAAGTGTGATTCTTAGAAGTCCAGGGGCCGGAGACACTTTCAAAGGTCCTAGAAGTCAAAACTCTCTCTAATAATACTAGGATACTGTTTGCCTTTTCCATTGTACTGACATTTGCAGTAATAGAGCAAAAGCAGTGGTGGATAAAACTGCTGGTGCTTTAGCATGGATCAAGGCAATGGCACCAATCAATGTTATATTCTTCATTGCCCATGTACTTACAGTTCCACTCTAAAATGTCCTTGAAGAAGCAGTAAAAGTGATTAATATTGTTCAATCTCAACTGTTGAGAACATGGTCATGAAGGAAGAATATCTACAGTTCTTCTGCTGTATTCCAAATATGAGGGTTGTCTTTAATAAAAGAATTTGTGCAGTTGTTTGATTTGTTAGCTAAACTACCTACTTTTTTCATGGAACACCATTTTCACTTGGAAGGATAAGTGATAGACTATGGTTATTCGGGTTTGGCAGACATTTTCTCACAGTGTTTAACAGACATTTTCTTGAAAATGAATAAAGAAAAAGTTCACTTCTTTCACTTTAAGAAAACGACTACCAGTATTTGTTGCCAATGATAAAATTTGAGCAAATGAGTGAAAAGTAGAATTTTGGAAAACTTGTTGCTGCCACCATGAACTTGGTATCTCTTCCCAGTTCTTAAGTATTTTTTTTCTCCTGATGAGATTGATGGTGATATTAACAAAGTTCTGGTATTATATACTTAAATATATTTAGAAGATATCCATAACTCTTTGAATGAATATTTTCCAATAACCAATGTATACTCTTATGAAGGTCCATTTAAAATGCAAGAAAGATGAATGGATTTTAATATAACAGAATTTTTAAAATATGCTAATATTGTTTCATATTCTACATTACAACTGTCATTTTAAAAATTACTTCTTGTCAAATTAAAAAAAAATTTTGAATAGGCTTATTTTTTAGAACAGTTTTAAACTTATAGAAAAATTGAGAAGGTAGTCTAGAGAGTTTCCGTATACTCCCAAATCCAGTTTGCCCTGTTATTAACATCATACATTACTATGGTCTATTCATTGTCATTAATGAGCCAATATTGATATTATTTTAAATTTATTCATTTATTATTTAGATACATCAAGTCTCAGTTGCATGGTGCACAGTCTCGGTAGTTATGTAGCTTGGGCTTAGTTGCCCTGTGGCATGTGGGATCTTAGTTTCCTGACCAAGAATCACCCCTGCGTCTCCTGCATTGGAAGGCCGGTTCTTAACCACTGGACCAGGGAAGTCCCTATATTGATATTGTTAACTAAAGTTCATATATTATTCAGATTTCCTTAGTTTCTACCCAGTATTCAATTTCTGTTCCAGGATCCCATCCAGGGCACCACATTACCTTTAGTCATCGTGCCTCCTTAGATTCCTCTTGGTTTTAACAGTTTCTCAGACTTTCCTTGCTTTTGATGACCCTGACAATTTTGAGGCATACCGGTCAGTTATTTTGTAGAATGTCCGTCAATTGAGATTTTTCTGGTGTTTTCTCCTATCTTGACTGGAAATGTGGACTCCAGGAGGAAGACCACAGAGGTCAAGTGTTATTTTCATCAGGTCATATCAAAGGTACATATTATTAACATGACTTATCACTGTTGACCTTGATCACACTTGTCTGATGTAGTGTTTGTTGGGCTTCTCCACAATAAAGTTACCCTTTTCCTCCTTTTTCCATAGTGAGCTCTTTGGAAGTTCTTTTTGAGTTTTCATATAGCAGCAAAGAAGAAAATCCACATTTATCTAATAAGGCTGTTAAAAGACTTTTCCCTTTTCCACTACATATTTGTGTGAGGCTAGATTTTCTTCAACCAATCTATGGTTGGTTCAACTAAAGCAACATGTCACAGTATTTTGACTATAGAAGCAGGTATGAGAATTCCACTATCTTCTATCATGCCAGGCATTAAAAAGATGTGCAAAAAGTATAAAACAATTTTATAAAAATATTCCTCTTACAAAATTATTTTCATTTTAGAAAATATAATTATTTTCACCAAAGTTTTATTTTTGNATATTCCTCTTACAAAATTATTTTCATTTTAGAAAATATAATTATTTTCACCAAAGTTTTATTTTTGTTATTTTTATAGATTGAATATAAGTTTTATCATTGCTATTTTAAATAAGTTAATAAATATTTTAGAATTTTCTCAGTTTTCATTGCTAATACAGTAAATATTGGGAGATACAACCTGCATAAGCAAAAGCTCGTGGGTTCTTCAATAATTTTTAAGAGTGTTAGGGAGTCCTAAAACCAAAAAGTTCAGGAACTACTTTCTTTAGAGTTAAATTTCTGTGAACCTAAAATGAAAGTACCCTCTATTCAAAGAAAGCAAACCAAAACTGAATTCTAAAGGCTTAATGAGTGAACTGACTATACCTAAATTTTCCTTATTGAGAAATGTAATTTTTACACCTGCAGAAAATTGTTTCCTCAACTGATAACTGTGCTCACAAGTAACTGTTTGCAAGAGTAGTTTGTTATTTGTGTCTTAAAAATAATGACAGGTGGCCAGGTGTGTTTGCAAAAAGTCTGAGCAGAAAAATGTATCCATTGATGCATATGCATGGGTGTATATGTTGTTCACTGTCAACTTTTTGTTCATTAGCTTTCTTCTTTGGTTCTTAGTATTCAAGGAATGGAGATCCATCAGATATGTGTTTTGCTTTTCAACTGTCTATTAGTCTTGATTATGTCATATTAATTTGTATATTGTTAGACTTATCAAATTGTATTAAACAGAATCTCTTGGGGAGTGTTACTAAAAGAGGTTTCCCTTCTCGTTCTTTGTTCTCTCTCTGTTTCATTTGTTGTATTCCAAATGAAACCACTGAATAGGGACTACTTCTGGTTTGTGTACCTGGTACACTCTCAGTAAATACTAAAGGATGAATAGCTTTTATCTCCACTGTTTGGCCGAGAATCAAGGCTGATGGTGTTTGGATGCCAGTGATGGTGATTAGCATCAGGGAATAAGGGCATTAATCACCAGAACTGAGGCAGCTCAAGAATCTCCTTGGCCATTTACCTTCCTGGCAGCAAAACCATTCTGGCAACATGGCTGATCCATGTGTGTCTGTTCCCCAAATATTCTGACCTCTGTCTGAATAAGGCAGTCTACCATCCTGGCTAAAGCATAGGAACAGGTAGGGCAGAAGTGAGATTCCAAAGAGCTGAGTAGAGAATGGGTCAAATTATTGTAGGGAGGAAGGTAAATCCAAAGTCAAAAATGATTCTTAGGTCTTTCTGTCCTTTATGTTTCCCTGACCTCATTCCCAGTCGACATTTTAGGTAAAAAGTCATAGTCTTGGTGTTGAAAATCACCTTGAAAGCCATCTTATCTAACCACCATTTATCCAATCCTGAATTCTCCCTGCAAACCCTTGCTTGCCTTGCTGTGCCAGTTTGAGGGGTGCAATTAAATGTATGAGAAGGAATTTAGGACATATGCCCTAAGATGGTAAGTTTCAACATACATACCTGGACCCAACTGTTTCATATTGGCCCTCTGGATCATGAGGAAAGTTTTTGGAAAAAACCTCATAATTGACCCATACCATAATTTGATGGAAAAAGTTAAGGTATATACTAGTAACTTTTAACCTGAATCTACATAATTATCCTGAAATTTTAAAAATGAAAGAATAAGAATTTGCTATAAGGTTGGAAGTTAGACTGGAAGATCAGTTTTTACTAATTGTTGATGATAATTAGTCTTTTCTAGGGGAATAACTATATATTGGGTTAAAAGTTATGTTTTCTGTGTGTGTGTGTTTACTATTTTAAAGGAAAAAGACTTTAAAAGAAACGCCCATTTAAAAGGGGCTAGATTAGAAATTAGAAAACTGTGGCCACATAGTATAATTGTGGTCATTTTCATGGTACAAATGGAGGTAAAAATAATCTGAAGGACTGGAGAAAAACTGGGTGGAGAGAGCACCTTCCTAGTTTCTTCACATGGGAAGTTTTCACAGAGACACACTGTGAGACTAAGTAGTCTTGCTCAGCTTCTGTTCCTAGACTGGAGTAAGAACATCTCCTTAGCTGATGCAGCGAGTATGACAACAAAAAATTTAAGCTCTTCAGGCCATGGACTTCTCAGACACAGCTGCTTGAAGCCTCTCTTAGGGAGAAAATTTGCTTTCATTTTCTTGAATTATATTTATGTCATGTTGCTAACTTAAACAATTTAAAATGTATTCAGTCCCTGTAACTGGAGAGAAGTTGCTTCAGGATTCCCAGAGGGTCTCAAGGGAAGAGGAAGTGTGCTAAGAACTGTATACCTTCAACATGTCCTTTTTTCCCCTTAGAAATAAAATTATTTTGAGGCTCAGATCGAGTAGTAGATGCAACTCCTCATATTCCTCTCAAAATCACTTCTACTCTAGGAAAGCCTGATAAACTAGTATTTAATACTTGCTTTGGTCTTTAGAAGGAGTGTGTCTACTGTTCCAACAATGCTTAAGAAGTGTGAATTAAAAATTTAAGTTAAAGAGGTTATTAACTTTGTAAAATGAGAATTTAAAGTACGTGGTCTCGCTTGGCTTTTAATAATACATGTATCATAGCCCTAAATAATAGTTGGGAATAGTTTCCTAAACAGAAGACTTGTGTAATGAAATGATGGATAAAGGGTTAGGAAAATCTAGGCCAGTCAATTGGTGGCTCAGACGGTAAAGTGTCTGCCTACAATGCAGGCAACCTGGGTTCAATCCCTGGATTGGGAAGATCTCCTGGAGAAGGGAATGGCAACCCACTCCAGTATTCTTGCCCCTGCCCCGAAAGGGGCTCAAAGAAATATTTTGGAGAAGGAAATGGCAACCCACTCCAGTGTTCTTGCCTGGAGAATCCCAGGGACGGCGGAGCCTGGTGGGCTGCCGTCTCTGGGGTCGCACAGAGTCGGACACAACTGAAGGGACTTAGCAGCAGTAGCAGCAGGCCAATCAATTAACATGACTATAAAACACTTTAAAAGTACTTGTTTGATTTTTTAAAAGAGCTCTAATACTGGTGGTTTTCCTAATGCCAACCTCCAATTGGCTTGATTTTTTTTTTTAACAAAAAATTTTTTAACCCGAGTATTCACTTGATTTGTAATTTTAAAGTTTTTCTGTTTCTCATTGTAAAGTATATGATTTGATATATTTCATAGTACCTTCTCCTAGATTGGATCAGTTAACTCAAAATTAGTAACTATTTCCTACATTGCTAATTAAAATATTCAGTAAGGTACATCTCACTAGACCTATTATTACTTTGAGGTATAAATATTTTATAGAAAGAAGTAGAATTATTAGAATATACTGTTTTGTTTCTTAAAATAACTTTTGAAGATACTGTTGAGTCACGGAAAAGATTTTGAGAAAAAAGCTAGAAGTGAGGGATAGTATTACAAAATTATGAGATTTCCACGTATTTTAGGGTATCAACTAGAAGAGAACAATGTGAGAGATGTGAGTTCAGTTTTATTTGGGGAGTTCCTGAGGACTATAGCCTGGAGACAGCCTCTCAGATAGCTCTGAGGGACTGCTCCAAAGAGGTAAGGGCTAGGTCAGTATATATGTAATTTTGGCTAAGAAGATATGTGCAATTAAGCATACACCAAGGTTGCTGTTAGTCTTGAGGAGCAGATGCCTCTGTTAATGATTTTCATGCTTTTCTAAGTATGAGAAGATGCAAGAAATTCAGTTTATAAAATTTTTTCCCAAAATATCTATCTGAAGGCCTGTTCTGCCAGTTTTCCCAGAGCACAGAGTGCTTCCTTCCTGATCTCCACCCTGAACTCCTTTCAGAGCATGTTAAAGGTCAGCAACTACCATGGCTAGTGGCTTCATTCTTATAGAACCAGAACAACGTTATTTGTTGTCAAGGATCAAGTACTATTTAACTCTATTATTAATCAAAAAGCATATGTTTTGTAAGATTTCCCTCCCAAGTTTCCTACAATGATTCAGTGGTCAGCAACTATTTCTTAAGTGCCTCCATGTCAATATGCCACAGTGTTATGAGGAATATAAAAGGAGTGGAAGGAGTGTCTTTCAAAGAGTTTACAATTTAATAAGGGAAATAACATGAATCAAATACCAGACAATGCAGTAGAGTGGAAAGAGGCCTAGCTGAATCAGGAAATATGAATCCCAGTTGTTACTCAGATACTATGTAGCTGAGTGGCCTTAGGTCACTTAATCTCTCTGCGTGCAAGTACTGTACCTCATCTGTAAAATGCATGATGTGATCAGCTAATTTCTTTCACTCTTTTCAGTCTATTTTAAAGAGCTGTGCTCTTTAAATACATATTATGAGTACATAAGGAGGTCAGGATGATAAGAATTAGGAAGGCTCTCAGGAGACATGAGATTTAAGGAGAAAAGTGATCTTGACCTTGAAAGACAAGTAGAATTCAGAAGAGCAGACTGAAGATGATCTGAAGGCAAGCAACAATGTTACAGGAGGAAGAGAAGATACTTGCCTAATGAGAGCAGAGCACCATGTTGGAGAGAAAAGGGAAGTAAGAATGAAAACCCCAGAGAGACTGGCCATAATATCAGGCAGAGGAGCATAGACTTCTTAACCTGATTCACAGTCACTTGCAGAGGTTTTGAGCAGAACATGGTACATAAAACAATGTTTTAGGAAAACTAATGGGGCAGTAAACTCTAGAAAAGGTTATAACTTTCACCAGTATGTTCTAGTGGATAGGCAAATAGTATCTCCTCTTGAGAATGTTATCCTTTCAGGAAGGAAACTTGCTAAATAAATAAGCCAACATGCTAGTTATTGGAGTAATCTTCAAATAAAGCAGGGTAGCAGAGAGAGGCCTACTGCTACTGCTACTGCTAAATCACTTCATTCGTGTCAGACTCTGTACGACCCCAGAGACGGCAGCCCACCAGGCTCCCCCATCCCTGGGATTCTCCAGGCAAGAACACTGGAGTGAGTTGCTGTTTCCTTCTCCAATCATGAAAGTGAACAGTAAAAGTGAAGTTGCTCAGTTGTGTCCAACCCTCAGCGATCCCATGGACTGCAGCCTTCCAGGCTCCTCCATCCATGGGATTTTCCAGGCAAGAGTACTGGAGTGGGGTGCCATTGCCTTCTCCGAGAGAGTCCTACCCATTTTATATTAATATTTATAGCCCTTTCCCCCAGTCATTCAATAGATATTCAATGAGTACAGTAGTCCCCCTGTATCTGTGGGGGATATGTTCCAATCCTGAAACAAATTGGATACTTGCAATTAAGAGTGGGTGGATGCCTGAAACCATGAATACTATATATACATTGTTTTTCCTACACATGCATATCTATGATAAAGTTTAATTTATATAAATTAGGTATAGTAAGACAATAACAACAGTAACTACTAATAAAGCAGGTTAATTATCCACCAGGTTGCAAAAGAGTCAGACACAACTTAGTGACTAAACAACAACAACTATGATAAAATTTTTTAAGAATATGGTCTCTCTATCAAAGTATCTTATTGTACAAATATAATGCCTTTTCCATCTTAACTAGGCACTTGTCATGCATTATGGCTGTTACTTTTACAGTTTAAGATGCAGCAGCAAAGTTAGCATGAAATTCTTTTTCCTTCACAGTTTTGCAAAGAGATGATTCACTCTTACCATAGATTTTAGCAACCTCAGCATAAAATTTTTTTTCATTCCTTATTCAGTCGGGAACTTTTACCTTTTCATTTAAAGGAAGCACCTTACAGTTTCGCTTTGGTATATCTGAATTACCAACATCACTACTTTTGCACTTTGGGGCCATTATTAAATAAAATAAGGGTTACTTCAACATAAGCACTGGGATATCCAGAGAATTGATCTGATACTTGAGATGGCTACTAAGTGACTACTGGGCAGAATACCCTTTACCAAGATGTGATTCACAGTCTGAACTGGATGGTGCAAGATTTCATCACACCGCACAGAACAATGTACAATTTAAAGACTTATGAATTGTTTATTTCTGGAATTTTCCATTTAATGTTTTCAGACCAGGGTCCACCACAGTTAACTGAAATTGTGGAAACTGAAACCTACTGTACTTAATGGAAAGCTGGCATAGTTCTAGGTGCGGTAGGCAGATGAATAAAAGTCAGTCACCACTTAGTTTAGAGGAGAAAATATGAGTAGGATATAGAGTGTGAGGCAGATTATAATTAGTACCATAGGGTCTGTACGACCAGACTCCTGTTGGTAGTCAGAGAGGGACTGAGCATTGAAGGCTGCAGGGTTGGAGACACTGCTGGTGCAGGAAAGGAGGGGGAGGGCGCGAGGGGTGGCTGTTTGGTTGTTCCTGAGGGTGGGGGATCATGAGGGCAAATTTTGTGATCTCTTCCTCCTCTGAGGTTTTATGCTTCTATGGAAAACACAGAGGTAGAAAATTTCAGAGTATATTTAGAGATTTCAAGACCCCGGAGGGTCCTTTTCCACTAATAATATATCTCCTGTCTGACCCACTGACCTATAGATCACAACTGTCACTCTGGACAAAATCTAAAAAATAATTATCTGGAAGGCATTATTGAACAACCAAAAACAGGGAGAAAGTGGAGCACTATCCACACAGGGAGAAAATATTGACTATGATGAATTGTTATTTTTATAGATTTTTTTTTCTTTTTTCGCCTGAGAGCAGATTACAGTTGACTTTTTATGGGCTATCTAAAAATAGATGGAAACCTGCAGTATTCCTAACTTGAGGAATCAGAGGAGAGCGACCATAGCAGCTGGAGAATAAGAGGAGAAATTATGGAAATGAGAGAAAGAGTCCAACATTCTTCATATAAACTCGGCCTAAGTCTTGGGTTAAACTATATATGTGCAACTAAGGCTAAAAATAAATTGAACAGAGATTTTTAGTCTCTGCCCATCACAGAGGAGATAGAGTTTGGAATTTGAGACTACCCAGATTAATTATCTGCTATGATAGCTACAACAACAAAATCAATATACTTTGTTGGAATATAAAAGAATCTCAAGTCTCTACAACATATCATCCACAATATTCAGAATATAATAAAAAATTACTAGATGTGTCTAGACATGGGTAAATCTGACCCATTTTAAAAGAGAAAAAGGGAATCAACAGAAACTGAACCTGAAATGACACAGATGTTAGAATTAGAGGCAAAGATTTTGAAGTAGCTTTTATATTTATACTCAGGAAAATAAAAGAGCTATATACCGGTATTGAATGAACAAAAAGGAAATCATAACAGAGAAATTGAAACTATAAAAAAAGAACCAAATGAAAATTCTAAGACTTCTGAAAATTAGAAATTCTAGACTAAAAAATTTTAAGTTCACCATATGTACTTAACACTAGATTGCAAATGATAAGAGAGTAGGTACGCTTAAACATAGATCAATAGAAAATTTTTAAACTATTTATTTATCATTTTTGGCTGTGCTGGGTCTTTGCTGCTGTGCTTGGGCTTTTTTTAGTTGTGGGGAGCAGGGGCTTCTCTCTAGTTGCAGTGCACAGGCTTCCCATTGAGGTGGTGTCTCCTGTAGAGCACAAGCTCCACACAGGCTCTAGGGAGTAAGCTTCAGGTACATGGGATTGTTTACTCCTCAGCATATGAAATCTTCAGGGACCAGGGACTGAACTCGTGTCCTCTGAATTGGCAGGTGGATTCTTAACCACTGGACCATGAGGGAGGTCTGGAGATGAACAGAAATTATGCCATCTGAAAAACAGAAAAAGATTTTTTAAAACAAAGCCTCATGACTTAAACTGTATCAAAAGGTTTAACTCATATGTCATTGGAATCCCAGAAGGAAAAAGGCAAGAGAGTAGGGCAGAAAAAATTTGTAAAGAAAAAATGGCTGAAACTTAGTAAAAGATGTAATTTTACAGATTCTTGAAGCTCAAAAAACTTTGAGATAGCAGATAGAAAGAAAATCACTCCTAAGCACATCATGGTCAGACTGTTGAAAATCAAAGATAAAGAATATTTCAAAGCAGCTAGAGGAACAAGGATATAATTAAGGACCAACTTCTCATTGAAAGCGATGGAAACCTGAAAACTGTACAGCAACATCTTTAAAGTGCTGAAAGGGAAAAACTGATGATTCGAATTCTTTGTCTAGAGAATTTAAGAGTCTTGGCTGGAACTTATGTGTGGGAGAGTGATGTCCACTCAGGCAGAGTAGAAGGGTTGAAGTCAGTGTAAAGGGGCTTGCATTATCAGGTAGTAGAGTTTGGATGAGAACCTTCTTCAGCATAAAGCAAACTAGTCATTATTATTTTTTTTTAGCAGATCTGTATGGGATAATCTGGCAAAGAAATACAGGATTGGCTCTGCTGCTACCATATGTGGAGCCTTGTATGCATTAGATAAAGCTGCCCTTGAGGATGGACATGGACCTAAGTGAGGAATAATGCCATTATGTGGAAAAAAGTGTGCCCTTTCCTCTTGATGGATGCTTCCCCTCATCAAGGTGAATGGCTTAGCAAACCTAGCGTGGACTGGATTTCAGCTCCTAGTTGCCCCATCACCCAGAGACATAAACCAAATTTTCACAATAGATTGAAAGAACAGATGAATATGAGAGAGATCTGTGGGATTGGATATAGAAGGATCTTAGGTCCAAGGCGAGTCACTGAGAGCCCTGACATTTTCAGTTTGGATGACCAGAGGAACAGCAAGACCCTTAACAGAAATACCACACGAAAGAGAAGGGCTGTTACAAATGATTGGAAGTCTAGTATGGAAGTTATAGACCTGGAAGATATTTATAGGAGTGTGTTAATTTGGAGCCTCAGGGGGTCAATGAAATCACCTGAACTGACATAGAAAATGGAAGCGATGTAGGGGTGGGGTTGGAAAGGTGCTAGCATAGATGAATCAAAGGTTCAGTAGCAACAATAGTATTTCCCACCCTTTTAAAGAAGTTTTAAACATGGAAGTAACTTACTAGATGGTAGCATCTTGGGATTTACATATTGCTTTGTAGAAGGTCTTAATAGATATAACAAGCACCTCATCTTAATCTAATTTTACAGCTTTCAGCTTTATGTAGAAACTCTGTAAACAGCAAATTATTATACAATTTACATGAAGATATAAAAATTATCTTGCATACATTTTGGTGTTATCAGCTTCTTCCCTGAACTTTCTACATTTCTCTGTCATGTCCTAATACAAATCCAAATTTTTAAATATTCACTTCATTCTGGACTGCTGCAGCCTCTACAATACATTTTCTAATCCCCTTCACTGCTTTATTAAGGCAAGTGATGGTTTGCTTTCATCAAGCTTCTTCTTCCTTCACTAAATTCCATTTAATTCCACATTTATGAAATAGATTTCTACTTTCCTACACCGGACAATTTCCTTTTCCATTGAAAAACCCACCTTCTCTAAGAATACCGCTCTCTACATTTAGTACTATGTAACTGATGGGTGTTCAGTGCATACTTGTTAACTAACAAAACTAAGAGGCACTGCTGTTTATTATTTAGAGCTTCCCTGGTAGCTCAGATGGTTTACCATCTGAATCCAGACCTGGGTCCGATCCCTGGGTTGGGAAGATCCCCTGGAGAAGGAAATGACTATCCACTTCAGTATTCTTGCCTGGGAAACCCCATGGACAGAGGAGCCTGGTGGGCTACAGTCCATGGGGTCTAAAAAGAGTCATACATGACTGAGTGACAGAGCACAAGTACACGCTGTTTATTATCTGAAGTTCTTGCTGACATTTTATTTCCCTGTTTCTCTTTTATTTCCTTTTTAAAAGCAAAATAAGTAACAAAATAAGCTTTAAAAAGAAATAGAAAAAGTTAATTTCGGTGTATATTTATTTATATCTTACTTGATTCCAAGAAGTATTTTGTGTGTATGTGTACATATATGTATACACAGACCCCCACTTACACACACAAATAGAATTAAATAGACTTAAAAAAATTAGAGCAAAGAGAAAATAGAGAATAGTAAAGTTGAAAGACAGGAAAAGTTAGTATCTATCAGTTCATGTCAGAAACTTCTATGAAGTTCTTAAAATGGAATGATTAAATCAATACTCACTCTCCCTTCGGCCAAAGAGGGGAAAGGATATTTAGTAAGTTAGAAGATAGAAGCAAGTTAGTCCTTCAGAAGAAGTGAAGATGGGGTTTATCTGGTAGCTCAGCTGGTAAAGAATCCACCTGCAATGCAGGAGACCCTGGTTTGATTCTTGGGTCGGGAAGATCCCCTGGAGAAGGGATAGGCTGCCCAGAGAAGAGATAGGCTACCCGTGTCAGTATTCTTGGACTTCCCTGGTGGCTCAGGGAATATCCTCAGAATCTGCCTGGAATATGGGAGACCTGGGTTCGATCCCTGGGTTGGGAAGATCCCTGGGTTGGGAAGATCCCCTGGAGGAGGGCATGGCCAGAGGAGCCTGGCGGGCTACAGTTCATGGTGTCGCAGAGAGTCACTGAGCGACAAAGCACAGCATAGCACTTGGACCTTTCATAGAGGGACATCTGAAAGATGCCAATGGACGTTTTCCCAGCAGCATTCCTGCTACTAGTATAGGTTTGTATTGTGCAGATTCTTATATATAAGCTTGGGGCATAATGACAAATTATAATTCAATGAAACTAGTGCTATAGAGATTTTAAAAAAGTACAACTAAGCTTTTCTCTCTATTATTTGATTTGATCTAGAGAAATAATTTTCAGTGTTAAGTGGATAGATTAACTTTTGAGCCTTTCACAAATGTTGTATCTTTTTTAAAAACTTGGGGAGTAGATAATTCAAAGTTGTCTTTTTGACAGGAAGATGGAATGAAGAATTCTATTTGTTTTAATCAGTTTCAAGGAGTTGGCCCTTTGTGTAACCAGCAGTACAAGGGGCATATAACCTTGTTCTGTTTCACATTTTAATATCCTTAGAATGTAAAGTTAGCATTTCTCACTGAATATTTCCATGATTTGAAAAGCAGAAGAGTACAAGAAAAAATAACTCTTTGATATCTGCGTTTCTTGCTCTCCTTAGGCTTTTCTAATATTCACCTCTAAGAGGATTCAGTTTTTCCCAGTGAATACTCACAAAGCAAAATAAAGCCTCTTCATTTGTTAGACTTTTTAACACTTTCAGAAGCCATCATTCGCATTATTCGCAAATTTAAAACACTTTCTTTGCTATTCTAAAGTTCTTTACAAAGTTACTTTTTAGTGTCCTAAATATTACTTTTCATGCCCCTGAAATGCAAAGGGTAAAGTTAGCACTGATTGACCTTTCATTTCATATTCACATGTGGAACCAGTAGCAAAGGGCATAGAACTTGATATTGCATCGTATGGGAGTAATCTTTCACATTCTTCTGGGCAGGTCTCAAAGCCAAAGAAATTTATAACACAGACTTTTCCTCCCACCAGATGTAGCAAATACTGCCCTCTACTGCGGGATGCTCAGGATGGCTCAGTTACATTAACTAGTCTGTCAGCTCCTGTTTTCAATATTTTGGTAGTATTGTTACTAATCACTTCATTATTATCATATACATTCTTACAAAGTCATTATATTAAAAATAGAAAAGGATAGAAACATGTATCAGTCTTGGCCACATATGTTTATTACCTTCTGTAGTCTATACAATCAGATATAATGTCTGAGGCATTAGCAATAATGTTTAATTTTCCATTTGTTTTGAACTAGCTAAGGAAATGCCTTCTGCAGTGGGAAATTAGAACAGGGGTTTTTTTTAGCATTATTTTAACAAATGACTTCATGAAATAATTCTAGCAACCCCTGGGCTGATTTTCTTCCCCCTGCCAATATGTTTTTCAGTGTCTGCTGGGTTGTTAATACCTAGGTTAAGCATTTCAAAGGACTAGCTGCTTGTGCAGTTAAAATTTCCTCATTGTTTATCATCTTAAAAGATTAATTATACATGGTTACTTAAAAATAAAGAACCGTGTTAAACTAGATACCGTCCAACCAAAAGCTCCTTAAAGAAACTAACTAGTGAAATATTCACACACACATACATTTGTATATGACATGTTTTTGGAAAGTGTTTTGCTGCCTGTGTTCTGGACATGGAGAATATGAGCTTTCTTATTAGGCTAATATAATGCATTGTTCAGCTCACTTGTTCCCATATTTCTAGAATCTGATTAGAACTGGCTTAAAGCTAAACAAGTTTTGGTAGTCATTATAAACAAAGCCTAGTAATTCAAAATATTGCCATGGCTTCTTGTAAAATCTAAAGCATAGATTTAGATTTTACAAGAAAAATCTAAAAACCTCTCATTACCTTCATTCAGAAACTTTAGATACCCTGAAAACTAGCTAGAGAGTCTAGCCAGGTTGAATAATCTTATGGTGACGGTAGATTCTAGGAGATAATTAGCCAGCCAAGGTCTGTGAAGGAGGCTGTGAAGACTCATTTACCTCAGACTTAAAACCAAAGAAGCAGTCCTGTTTTGTATAGACTCTAGACTGCTCTCTATCATGCATAGTTAAATTGAAAACTTTAGAATGAAGTACCTGGGCAGGACATTCTAATTCTAGAAATATTTAGGGTCTTTCTGAATGGAAGGTTCTAAACTACACTAACTCATTCATGATGTTAATTTTGTTGGCATGGTCAAATCCAGTTGTCTTATTCCTAAAAGCGTAACTCTTGATGCTTCTCAAATTTTAGATGTCTAATAAACAATTGGACATCTTAGTCAGATGCCAACTAATTGCTTAAAAATTATAGTCTCTATTTACTCAATTCCAGGTGGTTGGTATAATTAATCCATTCCAATAATTCTTACCATCTTATGGAGATTCCTTTGCAGTTTTAATGTATTACCTTGGAGTGGTATTAATTCTTACACTCAGTGGTGCTTATTAACAATAATGATGATGCTAATGATAATGATTTCCTACTTCTTAATGTTCTTCTAATGTTGTATTTTTAACCTATCTCCATAATTTTCATTTTGGTTTTCTGTGCTGCGGCAATAAGTCAAATGTTTTTAACGCCAATTTTGTTGAGGTTTTCTACTCTCCAAATGAACTTAGAAGAATTCCTAGAAATAAACCCAGCATAGTGCTTTTCACATTGTAGGCACTCAGATATGATATGGTTTGTGTTTTGAGAAGTTTTCAGGTCCAGAATCTCCAGAATTAGACATCTCCAGGATTTGGAGCCCTATTAGATAGGCACAGCTAGATGCATCAAAGTGGGGAGAGGGTGCAATCTTGTCTCTGGTGTGCCATGTTGACTTTTGTTGTTGTTGAGTCATTGTTTTTACAAACCCTGTTAAAAATATGACACTCCCTCCAAAAGAATACTATATTAACCATTATTATTTGGCCGTAGAGGGGATAGCGTGTGTGTGTGCTCAGTTGCGTCCGACTCTGTAACCTGCTGGACTGCAGCCCACCAGTTTCCTCTGTCCATGGGATTCTCCAGGCAAGAATACTGGAGTGGGGTGCCATTTCCTTCGCCAGAGGATCTTTCCAGCTGAGGGATCGAACTCATGTCTCTGCATTACAGGTGGATTCTTTACCACTGAGCCACCCGGGAGGCCCTAGAGGGGTTGAAGAGTTTAACAAAGATCTGGCAGATCTAGGCAGAACTAACCTCCTGCTGTCAAGACTGTATAAGTCAAGTAGTAAGACTTTTACTCAGCGCAAAAAGAACATCTTCTGAAGTAGAATGTGTACAAGTTGGCAGTATTTTCTGGAATGGTTAGATTAACATCCTGGCTGGATGTTATGATCTTCATATTAATAAGATTTCTCATATTAAGGTACCATATCACCAACCTTGAGAAATTATTTGTACACATGTCAGTGCTGTTTTTCTAGTCATTATCTTTATTAGTTTGGTGCACATAGTTGTTTTAACATCAGTTCTTTTGATACTTTTTTTGTTTGTTTTGAAAAGAACACAGTCATCTAAATACCATTCAAGCATTTTTTTTCCTGTTAAAAGGCACTTCTCTTTTTAAGATTTGAGATATTGTCATTTCTGTGTAAACAAAGCAAGGTGCCACACATATTTGTTTAATGAGGAGCTATCAGGGCATCACTACAAGGAATTTATAAAGAGGAGCCTATACAGATAAAGAGTAACCCTTAGGACAGTATTATCTAGACAGCGCTTGAAATAATAATTGTCCTACTTGAGCTGAAATAATGGTGGTGGAACAGCATTAGCCAGGCAGAGAAAAAAGAAACTCAAGCTGACAGCTCATTCCTGTTGCTGAAGTGGATCAACCGCTCATTGCAGGGCAGACGGCAGCCCAGTGGTAATGCTCACGCCTTTCACACTGGTGTGGTGTTGAGAAAATCCTCACTCCACTCCTGGTACCGGGGTCAAACCAAGGCCGACAGCTGTTCTGTTTCTCATACAGGAGAAAGAGGATGGCAGGCAAGCTCTTTTATTCCTAAAAGTTTGTCAGAAAAGCTATGCTACATACAATCCAGCTGTACGTTCTTGGTAATTAAGGAAAACAAATGCTCTTTGCAAACTCATTATATATTTTAAGTTCTTTAAGTTTTCATCAGGTTTCCACAGAAACAAAGAGTTTGAAACAATAGTCGAGAATGCATAAACCATCAAATAAGTGGATTTTAATTGTTCTTGTTTAGAAAATTATTCAGATAACCAGTCACATCAAAGACTATTAAACTTTTTAATTGCTCAGGTAGAAAGATGGAGACTGTCATCATTATCTATCATAAGAAGAATCTTCATTCGGTAATGCTACTTGAATTTTGAGCTAAAATAACATCCTTAAGGATGCTACTAACTAGAGTGCCATTTAGTACTCAAAAATAATCATATGCCTTACTTATTCACAGGACACAATGCATGAATTTATAATACTAATTATGATTTCAAACAGTGTTTTATGCTGTGGTTTACTTATATAGGCAGATCAGTTAATGCAGAACAGAGCTATAAATATTTGCACCTACCATAGGTATCATGTGCATGCAATTTAGTGCTATGTTGGTGAAGTCAGAAGAGTGGAGACATGTGTCGTCTCTGTATTTTGTAAAGCCCTTGTAGGACTTAGTATGATGCCTTGTATTTCTTAAACATTCAGTAAATATAATTTTTTTCAATTTTGTTTATTTCTTGTTGGCTGTGCTGGGTCTTTGTTGCTGTGTGGGCTTTTCACTAGTTGCAGTCAATGGGGTCTACTCTCTAGTGGGGGTGTTCAGGCTCCTCAGTGGTGGCTTCTCTTGTTATGGAGCACAGGCTCATTAGTTACGGCGCACGGGTTTAGTTGCTCTGTGGCATGTGGGATTCTCTTGCATCGGGGATCAAACCTGTGTCTCCTGCATTGGCAGGCAGCTTCTTTACCCCTGAGCCCCCAGGGACACTTTCCGTAAATATAATTGATTTTGAAGAATTGGTGACAGTGTATTCATTTATTCCGTGTTCTTGGATTGTGCAAGATTCTGTTACCTGGTCTTGCAAGGTGCTAAGGCAATGGCACCCCACTCCAGTACTCTTGCCTGGAAAATCCCATGAACGGAGGAGCCTAGTAGGCTGCAGTCCATGGAGTCGCTAAGAGTCGGACACGACTGAGAGGCTTCACTTTCACTTTTCACTTTCATGCATTGGAGAAGGAAATGGCAACCCACTCCAGTGTTCTTGCCTGGAGAATCTCAGGGACGGGGGAGCCTGGTGGGCTGCCATCTCTGGGATCGCACAGAATCGGACACAACTGAAGCGACTTAGCAGCAGCAGCAGGGACCCTGAGGTGAATAAACAGTACAATTGACCCTTGAACCATACAGAAATAGGGCTGCCGGCTCTCTACACAGTTGAAGATCCATGTGAAAGTTATAGTTGGCCCTCTGTATACTTTGTTCCTCCATACCTGAGGTTCTGCACCCTTGGATTCAACCAACCATGGATCATGTAGCACTTCAGTATTTACTACCAAAAATAAATCTGTGTTTAAGTTAACCCACATGGCTCAAACTGTATTTTTCACAAATCAACAGTACTAACAGTTTTGGGACTCCAGTCTCATACACTGGTGTAAGTGAGAGTTGCAACTGCAGATTTAAATAGGTTTGTGAGTCCTCAAGCTCTTTAATATATGCATTTATGTTGAATATTTTATACATAAGGAAGATGAGTGAAGTGAAGTGAAAGTAGCTTAGTTGTGTCAGACTCTTTGTGACCCCGTGCACTATACAGTCCATGGAATTCTCCAGGCCAGAATACTAGAGTGGGTAGCCTTTCCCTTCTCCAGGGGAATCCTCCCAACCCAGGGATAGAACCCAGGTCTCCCACATTGCAGATGGATTCTTTATCAGCTGAGCTACTAGGGACCAAGAATACTTTAGTGGGTAACCTATCCCTTCTCCAGCAGATCCTCCCGACCCAGAAGTCAAACTGGGGTCTCCTGCATTGGAGGTGGATTCTTTACCAACTGAGGCATCAGGGAAGCCCAGGGAAGATGAAGGGGACTAAATAGCTGAAACACAAAACCAAAGAGTGTATTTTGTTTAGAATTAGTAAAGATCTGAAAAAAGCAGAGCATTACTTTGCCAACAAAGGTCCGTCTAGTCAAGGCTATGGTTTTTCCAGTAGTCATGTATGGATGTGAGAGTTGGACTATAAAGAAAGCTGAACACCGAAAAATCGATGCTTTTGAACTATGCTGTTGGAGAAGACTCTTGAGAGTCCCTTGGACTGCAAGGAGATCCAACCAGTCCATCCTAAAGGAGATCAGTCCTGGGTGTTCATTTTACATTGTCCTGTTTCCACTTAGCTTTTTACCATAAGTGAGTTTCTACATAATAAAATATTTTTCGTAAGCACCATTATTTGTTGGCAACATATTCATTATATTAATGTGCCCTATTGAGCCATTCCTCTTGTTTGTTATACTTTAAAGTTGATTTCTGATTTTCACTGTCATAAATAATCCTTGTGTATAGCCTTTTGTTGAATTTTTGGTTATTTCCTGTAGATGGATTTTTAGAAGCAGAATGACAGAGTCAAGTTTATGACTTCTTTAAGGCTCTTAATACAATCCAGGTTTTTTTTTTTTTTGACTGATTTAATCATGCAGCAGCAATGGATATCTCATTATATGCCTTCCAGCATTGAGTAGTATAATTTTTTTTTAAATAACTTTATTTATTTATTTTTGGTCGCCCTGGGTCTTCATTGCTACGTGCGGCTTTATCTAGTTGTGGCAGTCTGGAACTACTCTTTGCTGTGGTGCCAGGGCTTCTCCTGCTGCGGAGCACAGGCTCTAGGCACGCGGGCTTCAGTGCTTGTGGTGTGCGGGCTCAGTAGTTGTGGCACATGGGCTTAGTTGCTCCACGGGATGTGAAATCTTCGCAGAGCAGGGACTGAAACCATGTCCCAGGATTGGCAGGTGGATTCTTATCCACTGTACCACCAGGGGAATCCCAATGTAATTTATTTTTCTTGGCAAAATTGCTGTATGGAAAATGATACATCATTCTTATTTTGTCTTTCTATGGTTACCATTGAGCTTGACTATATTTTTCGCTTATTAGCCCTTTATGCTTCTTATATATTTTTGTTCCATGAACTGTCTATTCAAATTATTTATTTTTCTAATGGAATGCTCATACAATTTTAGTTCTGTTACAATGAGTTCTTGTCCCCCTCCCAATTCCATCTTCATGTCAATTTGTTTTCTCTCTATGGCTTTCTATTTTCATTCAGTTGGGTCTTTGTCGTCTTGTGATCTGTATAAGGATGCCACATAATTTTATGGCTTTTTTCCTGGTTCTTATATACAGTAAATCATAAGTTTTATTTTTAGAAATAAATTTTACACTGTACCATAAAAATTCCAACATTGATTACAAAAATAAATGGTACTCTGTGCTAACATGTGTTTATCACTTAGGTAAAATCTATCTTTCGCTATAAAAGCTAAGTCATATTTTTTCTACATGTGCTGTACTTGCTAATGACTTCTAAAACATGGGCTTTACTTAGTAAATCTCTGTGTAGCAAGTGAAGTATTTCAGTAAATTGCCCTCCAAATTCAGTGACTTAAAGCATTTACTATCACTCTCTAGTCAGCTAGAAAGTTGGGAGGTGAGGTGGGAAGTTATTTTGACCAATTTTGCATTCACTTATGTATCAACACTCAGCCTTGCTGCTCTTGCTTGCTCATCTCTTTGGGGGCCTGGCTGGCTATAGGCAAATGGCTCTCCTTCTGTCCATTCCTCCTCTAGCAGGTGAGCTGAGGTGCTGCAACAGGGTGAGTGGAAGCATTTAAAGCCTCTTGAGACCTAAGTTCATAACTGGAAATTTGTCACTTTTGCCTTGTTCTATTGGCTGTGATAAATTACAAGCCCACCCAGATTGAAGAGTTGTGCCGATAGACTCCATGTCTTCAACTAGAACTAGAAAGTCACAATATAAAAGATGTGGACAAGGAGGCAAGAATAACTGGAGTCATAACTGTAATCAGACTACCCCACATAGGCATTCTTCATTTCTCCAAAAACATTTTAAGTGAATTTTAAATTATCATAATTGTTTAGAGACTTTTTAAGTTAATGCAGTTGAATGCCCCAGACACCTTTAAATGATGAATGCTAGTAAAAAAAAAAGAGGGGGTGAGTGGGCCTGTGGCAACTTGATTATCAGTTTACCAGTCCTAGTGATCAAGATGCCACACATCAAAAATAATACTATTTGGTGATCTTACAGCATACTAGGCCATATAAGATGATTTGGCGGCATCTATATGTGGTTTGGCAGAGAAGGCAATGGCACCCCACTCCAGTACTCTTGCCTGGAAAATCCCATGGACAGAGGAACCTGGTAGGCTGAAGTCCATGCGGTTGCTAAGAGTCGGACACGACTGAGGGACTTCACTTTCACTTTTCACTTTCATGCATTGGAGGAGGAAATGGCAACCCACTCCAGTGTTCTTGCCTGGAGCATCTCAGGGATGGGGAAGCCTGGAGGGCTGCCATCTATGGGGTCACACAGAGTCGGACACGACTGAAGTGACTTAGCAACAGCAGCAGCAGCATATGTGGTTTGGTGAAAACATTTATTATACTTCTGTATGTTATGTAATCATGAGGGGAAAAAATAATTTATAAAGGTGTTTTAAGTATATCAAATACTGAATTTGAACAAAACTTTCAGATAAAATCTTTTCACATTTGTAATGAGAAAAGTTACCTCCATGAACGTAGCTTTTAAAGAAATGTGTTTTTGGCTGTTCTGGGTCTTGATTACTCTCTAGTTGCGGTACGCAGGCTTCTCATTGAGGTGATCTGTCGTTGCGGAGCACAGGCTCTAGGGCGCGTGGGCTTCAGTAGTTGCGGCATGTAGGCTCAGTGGTTGCGGCATGCTGGCTTAGTTGCCCCATGGCGTGTGGAGTCTTCCTGGATCGGGGGTGGAACCCATGTCTCCTGCATTGGCACGTGGATTCTTAACCATAGGACCACCAGGGAAGTCCCGTGAATGTAACTTTTTAAGAATCAGATTTGATGTTGGAAATGGCTAAATGCAGTTCCTGATTTAAAAAATTTTAGTGATAATCTGAAGAAAATTCGAAGAGAAATTTTTGATAGTTAACATCTTTTATGTGAATAAGAATCCTAGTTCACACAGGAAGTGTTGGGCAGTCTTCCACTTCCAATAATGGTGGGCTCTTTGTCCGTAATTTGCACCAACCTTGTAGTTAGGGCAATGAAAGGAAGCTGGATGAATTAAGTATCAGAGTAGGCTAACTGCAGAAACAGATAACCCCCAGTCTCAGAGGCTTAACAAATTAGCACGTGTTTCTTGCTCATCTCACCATCTAGTGTAAGTTGGCCAGGAAACTGCTCCAGGTAGTCCCTCATGGATCCAGGCTTCACCCCTGTTGTGCGTCTACCCTTCTTTAAGTCCTCAGCGGCCTCTCTCTTCAACCAGTGTATGAGTAAAGAAAGTGAGGAGTCTGTGTGGGAGTTTTTATGGGCCAGATCTAGAAGTGATTCATATCACTTTCTGTTACATTCCACAGATTGCGCTGATTGCACGGCCCCACCTAAATGCAAGAGAGGCTGGGAAATGTAACCTAGCTGTGCACTCAGGAAAATGAAGAAAACATAGATATTAGCGAGCACTAGTAATCTTCTTTTAAAAGTTCTGAGCTTGCTTTTGGCAGCCCCACTGGGTTATTGAGACAAAGGGCAGAGACTAGGGCCAGCCAAGGATGGGGACCTACTAAGCTGCTCCCCACTGTGGCTGGAGCCCTGAAGGATTGTACTCTAGGAATAAGTGTGAGCTTGAACTAAACCAGATCTCTGTGGACTTCAGTCAAACTTTATGTGAACTGAGTAGCTCAGAATACTTCAGGTCTTGAACTTGAAATTTTTTCTTTGAGTGTTTTATTAAAGATATAATCCAGTACGCAAAGATAACCAAACATATGAGGAGACAAGACAGTAAAATTAAAACATAAGATATTGGAATTATGAGTTCATATTTTCAACAACTAAGCTTACATATTCAAGGAGATTTTAAAAGAAAGCTTAGGCTTGGAAATTTAACTGCAGGTATCTAGAAATTATAAAAAGAAAGGGATCAGCTTTGAAAAAGAACCAGTATAATTTCCAGAACTGTAAAGTATGTAACCAAAATTAAGAACTTCGTGGATAGAGATTAAGAGCAGATAAAACATGAGAAACAGAGGAAATTATCCAAAATGAATCATGAAGAAGTGTAAAGAAAGGGAAATAACAAAAGAAAGGATAAAAGGAATGGAGACGATGTAGTGTAACGGGTTCATTTAGAATTGCAGAAGGAGGAGAGAGAGAGAAGGTGGAGGAGGTAGTACAGAGGGACGGGCTCTTGTTTGACAATTATGGGAAAAAGAAACACTGACAACATGGTAATCAAAACTGCTCGAATTAAGATAAGGTATCAATGGGAGCATATCAACCTGCCTGTGACTTGCATTTTGATGTTGCTTGGCCTTTGATTATGGGGACTCTGGTACTCGGCCATGAGGGCTAAACGTGACCTATTTGGAAATAGTGGCATTTGCTCCATCCCCTCCCTCCCCTCTTGTCTCCCTGGTGTAAAGAATCATTAGCTGAATGTTAACTGTACAACTGAAGTCAGATTTTATCCCAAATATCAAATCCATTTTCCTTTTGTCAAACTTTAAAGAACATATGCATTCAGCTTATGATTTATTTTTTTAATGTCCCTAAAAAACACCTAAATCTATAGATTAAGAAAATTTAGAAAGAATAAATAAAAAGAAAAATTAGAGATAAAAAGAGAAATGTTCATGACAAAACTAATATAATGATCTCACACAGATGAAGCATAAGTGATAAGATGCCCACTATAAAAATGATCTCCAAAAAGCATTATTGTTTTGCTATTCAAAAAATCCAAGAAGTATAACAAACAAAATTAATCTTTCATTCCACTATCCAAGGATGACCAGTGTTTACATTATGATCTATATCTTTCCTAGAATGTTCCTAAATGTATATTCTGTGGTATACAACAAAGGCTTACCTTGGGAGTGAGGAATTTGGACCAACTAAGAAAAGGTGGGGTTTTTGAGTAGGTGTTTCAGTTTCTTTGGTGACTAAATGGGTATAAAAGAAAGAGTAAGCCTGCTCCCCAGGCTATGTTGTATTTTATTCATATATTCACTCATTGCATTCAACAAGTATTAAGCACTCCTGTGTGACATGTACTGGATTAGAGGCTATGCATTTTGTGGGCCTGGGGCTTTCCCCGACATGAGTGCTCATGGTATTACCTTCACAAGACATGTGGGAGGGAGAGGGCCTGAGACAGACGCTGTGTCTGTCATCTAGGGATACTTCATGGAGGGCTGAGGTGCCAAGGAGGGCAGATATTTTGGTGGACCAGAGACAGTGGGAGGGAGAGGGAGTGGCTGTTACTCGTAAGTGCAAAAGCAGAGGCAGTCTGGATTATCGAACTGTTCACTTGCCTGGCTTTGTGAGCTGAGGAAAAGGTTATTTGATAGTTAATAAAAGAATAGTGCTTAGTCACTCAGTTGTGTCCAGCTCCTTGCAACCCCATGAACTGTAGCCCATCAGGCTCCTCTGACCATGGGAATTCTCCAGGCAAGAATACTGGAGTGGGTTTCCATGCCCTCCTCCAGGGGATCTTCCCAACCCAGAGATCAAACCCAGGTCTCCCGCATTGCAGGTGGAGCTTCCCTGGTGGCTCAGAGGGTAAAGCGTCTGCTTGCAATGCAGGAGAAGGAAATGGCAACCCACTCCAGTACTCTTGCCTGGAAAATCCCATGGACAGAGAAGCCTGGTAGGCTACAGTCCATGGGGTCGCAAAGAGTCAGACACGACTGAGCGACTTCACTCATTCCCGAATTGCAGGTTGATTCTTTACTGTCCGAGCCACCAGGGAAGCTAATAAAAGAATAGGTACTATTTATTAGGTGTCTATTGTATGCCAACAGCATACAGTGCATAAATCATTTTACTTACTACTCATATGGGGGCTTCCCAGGTGGCGCTAGTGGTAAAGAATCTGCCTGCCAATGCAGAGGATGTAGGAGACTCCAGTTTGATCCCTGGGTCAGGAAGATCCCCAGGAGGAAGAAATGGCAACCCACTCCAGTATTCTTGCCAGGAGAATTCCATGGAGAGTGGAGCCTGGCGGGCTACAGTCCATAGAGTCATAAAGAGTCAGACATGATCAAGTGTCTGAGTGTAATACTTCTCATGTGAACTCTGCAAATTAGTATTTAACTAACATTTATTGATCAGCCACTATTGTTGTAAGATTTTATATGCAATCAATACATCAAATCCTTGGGACAAATCTATGAGACAGGTTATGATCCCCATATTACAGATGAGGAAACAGACATTGTTGAAGACTTGCTCAAGGTCACATATTAGACCTGACAGACCATAATTCCAAAGTTTCTATGGTATTTTCATTCACAGCTACTTAAGTAATGAAAAATAGTGTTTCTCATTAATAAGAAACCCCTATTTCTCCCCAAATTCAATCCTAGGGATCTTTGTTGAGTGTCATTTCTTAGACACTTCAATATTGAAGCTGGAATAAGAAAACACACTCTTTTAAATAGCTATTAAAAAAAAAAGAAAAACCTTTATATTTTAAATTAATTTTAACCTTTCTGGAGCTGATTTCTTTGGGGAAAAGACATCCTTCTTTGATTAATACATTTCATTCTTCTTTTTCATGATTTTAAAGAAAAAGGTGATATTACTTTCTCGATAGCCTAAATTGAAATTTCTTTTGCAACTAATAAGCTCTCCTTTATTTAAAGACTATTTGTGACTGTGGTTAAATAATACATAACATAAAATATACCATTTTAATCATTTTTTTAAAGTATACAGATCAGTGGCATTAATTATACTCATGTTGTGCAAACATCACAACACTCCATCTCTAGAACCTTTGCATCATCCTAAACTAAAATTCTGTATCCATTAAACAATAACTACCCACCCCTCAATGACCATTGTTCTTAAAGGAGATAGATAACTGTGTTAAGCTTAGTTTTCTTTATATGAATGAGCACATAATTATCTTAGGGATATGAAGGAAAGGGATATTTGCCAGCCTAATGGCAAATGCAGAGCCTACTGACAAAGGTATATAATTTGTAAAAATAGCTGAGTGGGCAGAATTCTGATTTTCAGCTGCCCTAGGCACTTCAGTGCACTTCTGATAATGATTTTCCTTGGGCATGTAGTTATACTGATAGAAATCATATCCATGCATAAAGAGTGAGCTTAATTATATGTAACTGCATACCTAAAATGAGGCTTTACATTTTTTTTTTACATATACTTTCTGATTTACAAAAGATGAGACACTAAATTCTGACTGATCCCCAAGAAGTAGTGTGTGTCCACCCTCGGAATGTGAGTGTCTTTTTGTAGAGTTCTCCTTTTTCTGGGAAGGCACTGTATCTTGCCTTCCCCCTCACCCCTTCAGAAATTGTTTTCATTATATGGGATTTCACAGTCTCATCTGATTCTCTGCTGTGACTGTGAGGACAGGAAAATGCACAAAGGCTGATTTAGGGTTTTGGATGTAATCAGGGGTAGTGAGCAAAGCAAAAGTGAGTTGAGTGGTAATTTCTGATCCAGGTGCTGTGTTAAACGTTTTACATGTATTGTTTTGTTTAATACTCACAACCCTGTGAGATAGGAATCAATTCCCATTTTACAGATGGGAAAACTAAGGAACAGGAAGATGAGGTTACTTGCCAAAGACACATCACTAATAAATGACAGACTGAGGATTCAAACTCAGGCTGTGTAGAGCTCTTGTTCCGAGCTGCTCTGTTAACACACCCTCCTGGCCCACATCAGCCTTGACAGCAGCGTTTTAAACCACACACACGTATGAGCCCTTGTGTGGCTGAGGTGAGTGGGGAGTCTCAGCTAAGATCAGACACTGGGTCTAGAGACAGAGGCTGTCCAGCCAGCTCAGAGAAATGGGGAAACACAAGGTCATCTCTGGCCCCCACTGGTCACCACTTGTTACCTGGTTGGTGGAGGAGAGGGGAGAAGGGGCATCTCTAAGCAGGTTCCAAGGCCTCAGCTCTTCCTTGTGCCCACTCTCTGGTGTTGTGCCCCTGGGCTCATAGTTGTTGCGAATCCTTCTTAGAGCTGCTTTTCTTGAGGGAACCACCTCCCCAAGGCCTCCCTCTCCAGTTCATTCTTACCACCCCACACCTACAGGAAAAGTTTTCTGAGTATAGTTGATTTCAGCTAGTTGTTAGGAGAATGGCAGGTGTAAAGGGTGGACTCTAAGGTGAAGATGACTCTCCCCCTCCTTGCAATTCCCTGATTCTCCCAGGAACATAGTTGTATCTACATTTCTGAAAGCAGAAGTTTTAATGCAAATAACCACCCCAACGAGAGAGACATTCTTTTTTTAAGTTATTTATTTAGTTAGTTTATTTATTTTTGGCTATACTTGGTCTTTATTGCTGCGAGGGCTTTTCTCTAGTTGTGGCGAGTGGGGCGACTCTCTGGTTGCTGTGCGCGGGCTTCTCGTTGCGATGGCTTCTCTTGTTGTGGAGCACAGGCTCTAGGGCACATGGACTTCTGCAGCTGTGGCTCTCAGGCTCTAGAACACAGGCTGCGTAGATGTGGCACACGGGCTTAGTTGCTCCACGGTACGTGCGATCTCGGATCGGGGATTAAGCCTGTGTCTCCTGCATTGGCAGGCAGATTCTTTACCACTGAGCCACCAGGGAAGTCCAAGGGAGACACTCTTAAACAGGGAGGAGTATTGATAAATTCTGCCAGAAGTTGAAGAGGCTTGGCTCTCTGTGTCCCAGGGATCAGTTGCTGGGATCTGAGAGCTTCCAGAGGGACCTGAGAGCAGCTCCTAGACTTTGAGTCTCTCTGCATTCTCTCACGGCCAGAAACTTTCTCCTGACCCTTGCTCATGGCTCCTGTTCACAGGGTACAGCCGTTCACACCCAACTTAAAATGAGAAGTGATTATCCTGGGAGTGTTTCTGACCCCAGAGAATGTGTGGATTGTTTTCATAACTGTCGTGAGTTACCTTCATGTTTCAGGAACGAGCACATTACACCCGCAGGCAGCACCTTTGTGATGACTCTGTGGACCCCGAGGGCTGCATCCTCCTTGTGTGGGGAGGTAACAGGTGCACCAAGCTGTGCTCGCGGGTTCGCTGTACTTTTGTGTGAAAACCCTCTGGTATTGCCTACAGAGGTTAGCAGTGTTTACTACATTGTATTTCAGTAATTGTACATCAAATTAAACAAAAAAATATTGTCTGATGCTTTTTATACTGGAGCATAGTCTTTATTTCAAAGTGGCGACATAATACTCAGCTGCTGTGATAAGACAGCTGCGTTTACCAGTAGTGACAGTTTGCAGTTGAGTCATAGGAGGGATTCATTTGGACTTGTTTAAAGTCATGTCAAATAAATAAAATGAGTGAAGACCAGATTCAGGATGTGGGCCTACAGGATACCAGCTGAGGTGGCTAGAGTTGTTCTTTCACGTCCCACCGTGTGCTTGTCTTCTCTCTTCCCTTCTGTTTATATCCCTATTAAGTAGGGTGTTCATGCACTGGAGGAGGAAATGGCAACCCACTCCAGTGTTCTTGCCTGGAGAATCCCAGGGACGGCGGAGCCTGGTGGGGTGCTGTCTATGGGTCGCACAGAGTAGAGTCGGACACGACTGAAGCGACTTAGCAGCAGCAGCAGCAGCACACTGTCCTCAGCCTGCTCTGAAAACACCATTGTGTTTGGTCAAGTCACCTCAAAGCTACACCTAGATCACACCGTGATGAGAAAAAGAGATATTTTCAACCAGAATTGACTTATTTCCATTTTCTGTTCTCTATTTCATTTTAATTATAGCCACTTGGAGCCAGTGACTATTTGGAACTGTCAAAGAATTTTGATACAGTATTTTTACGAAACATTCCACAATTTACCCTGGCAAAGAGGACCCAAGCTCGGAGATTCATAACTCTCATCGATAACTTTTATGATTTCAAGGTAAGGATGTGGTATATTTTCTCAGAACTAAATATTCTGGACCGTGGAGCAAGATTGTTTGGGCTGGAATCCTGGTCTACCACTTACTTTACTTCTCTATGCCTCAGTTTTGTCACACACAAATCAAAGATACTACTCTGAAGTAGTATTTACTTCAGAGAATTATTGTGAGGACAGAATAAACTAATCCAGGTAAATCTTTTAAAACAGCACTTGGTACACACCGATGCTGCACAAGTACTGTTGGTGGTGGCGGTAATAGGAATCATATTGTATTAAAAATCCCATCGTAAGATGCTCTGCTATCTTCCCAATCCCATCATTCACCTAAACACATCATGTGCTCTGTCTGTGAGTGTGCACAGCACAGTGCCTTACCTAGACAGAGTGCTCAGTGAACATTTGTCGCGTGAATCAATTATTGGACTGATGAAATAATGAATGAACAAAATGAATGAATGAATGACTAAAGGGCCATTCTCAGTATGAGTTTTCTCTCCCTCTGACTTGGAAACCCCAATAACTATCATTGTCCCTCAACAAGCAAGAAAAACCCAGTTATCTTATTACCAGCATGAGTCGCCGAGCCTTTGTCCATTCATCAGAGGCATTATTGCCTAGTGGTTAAGGAGTGGACCCTGGGACCAAGCTTGAATACTTTGAAGACCAACTTAGCTTGAATTGCCTTCTTTAGAAAAAGGGGACAATAATGGTATTTACCTCATAAGATTGTTGTGAGAATGAAATGAGCAGGTAAGACACTTAGAATGTTGTGCGGCGTACAGTAAGCTTTCAACGAAGGTGAGCCACTAGCATCACTGACTCAACAGACGTGAATTTGAGCAAACTCCAGGAGGTAGTAAAGGCCAGGGGAGCCTGGCATGCTGCAGTCCATGGGGTCGAAAAGAGCTGGACGTGACTGAACAACAACAATGAGCCACCAATAATAACATATACCTGTAAATATACTTATAGCAAAGTTAAAGTACCACTTCAAGTTAAGAGTGAAATATTGTTTTACCGTTAGACACAGTTTTCGCTCCTTATTCCTTGTACTGAAATAGAGCAGTGATTGACTAAAATTGAAGAGACCTTGAAGGGAGGCGAAAGTACCAGAATCTGCTGGGAGGGAGAGGTGAGATTTTTAATGTTTCCTTTATTCATTCATTCAGCAATCTTCACACCAAGCACAGTGCTAATTCAGTGACAGGCAAAGCCAGGCATGTTGCCTGCCTTCATGGAGCTGATAGTCTAGTGTTGAAGAGACACTGATTAAATGTGTGCAGAACTGAGTGTAAATATTCTGAGAACTGAGTGTGGGATGTTCTCTTGGAGAGAGGGGGACTTGGTGCCGTGAGAGTCCAGGAGGACAGTAGACTGATCTTTGTGTGGGAACTGGGGACAGGCCGAGGAAGTCCTTCTGAGGACCAGCTGCACCAGAATCATCTGAGCTCCGTAAGATCCAGATTCCCGAACTTACCCTACCCGACACCAGCATATGAAGACCAGGGAGGGGGCCTGGAGCCTGCTGGTTCACCAGCTCCTCAGGTGCTGCTCATAAACACTGAGCTGTGATGGGCTCCACGTGCAGAGTGGGGAGTTGGCACATAGGCCTTGTGATGGGCCTGAGCATGAACGGCAACCCGCCTTAGTGAGTGCCATCAGAATATGCTGCCTGCTCTCAGGGGGCCCTGTGAGCAGGAAGCTGAGAACACCAGGGCTGGGGATCAAGGTGGTTACTTGTCTCCTTCTGGATTAGTCATCAAGAGATTCTGCTCTGAAATAATCAGGTGGGGTCTGGAATACATTGCCCAGAGGTAGCACTCTGTTTTCAAAGGACGGTGCTTCAAGAAGAAAGTGGGAGGGGTGCATTGGTAGATGGTTCTTAGAGTGGCAGATTGATAAACTCTTATTTTTGAAAGCTTATGATCCCTACCCCTCAGTCCTACCCCCTGATCCAACCTCTCCACACTGTTTCACTTCTTCATTAGACAAAAAGATTTTTCTGGCAATATGATGGAACGTCAGAACTACTCTCCTAACATTTGCTTTAAGTAAAGCACACATTTAAAGTTTACACTCTTTTTAAAACATAGCCGAAATTCTTATTTCAGAAATTGGAAGCATTAAACAGACATCGTTTTAGAATGCATTTATAGAAATCTGTGAAATAAGGACATTTCCATCTAAGAAATGAAAAAAGTGTCATTTGTGGTTAAAATAATTTATAAGAGGAGGTAGAAGGTCATTTGTATATGGAAAGACTAGTCCCAAACATCAATACATTGTTTTAAAATATTGATAGCACATGTTTGCTCAGTCATGTCTGACTCTTTGCAGCCCCACCAGGCTCCTATGTCCATGGATATCAGCATACTTACTTAAATAATGATTTTAAAAGGATGGCTCTGAATCCTGAAAACAAATTCAGATCTCCTGAAACATCAGGAAGAGTATGTTTTAATCTAGCGGACATAAAATTTATTAAGTTGTGAAAGCAGTTTCTGGTGTGTGATTACACATGGGCATTCACTCAAACACTTATGTAATCAAGAAATATTCATGCCAAGCTTAGTGTTTTTCAAGGATGTCTGGCTGGATGCTGATAGAAATGCAGGTTCTGGTAACTCAGGGTGTAATTAGAGGAGCGGTGCTCCGGACTTAGCTGTCACTTGTGCAGCAAAGGGGTAATGGTGCATCGGGGGAGCATCTCTGATGCGCACAGAGACGGGCTTCACACAGTCAGGTGAAAATGTCAGCCTCAGAGGTAATGGAAAAGCCACTGGACTTAGAACTGGAAGAGATCAGGACTGGTGTCACGAGCTGAAACTCTCCAGGCCTGGGGCTGCCCCCTAAAACCTTTGTTCCCTACTTCAGAAGGCGTTGTAAGTTGTGTGGAAGTATTTGTAAAGTACTGTGAAGTTTAAAAATAGCACTTCAAAGAGACTATTAGAAAAAGTATGAAAATGGTCAAAAGGTTTTCCTAAAAAAAGGTATTTTGTTTCAAAAATACATTTGGAATTTTTGAATCCCAGGCTATCTGAATATAGGTTATGTGGTGTGTCTATTTACATTTTGGAGATATTCCAGAAATAGAAAAAAAAAGTTTCCCAAATATTGAAATCTATTTTAAAGAAATGCTGTATTCATTTATTTATGCAAGTTTTTTTTTTCATTAATGAAGAAGATACAGTGTAGATGGGTCCTGCCCGTTTTGAAATTTTGACAACCACATTTTGCTTATGCTCTTTTTGTGGACTTTAAAACATGGAGGTTAATAAAAATTTTAGTAGCTTTAGGGTAACTTTTGGATATTTAGGTAAAATCTCTAATTAGAAAAACAGATTAATGAAACAGGAAAAAATGTGATAGATTGAAGCTTTTAAAATATTTTTTTTCCAAAATAAAGATAGAACTTGGAGAAAATGTGTAGAAGGAGAAATGAAGTTAAGACTGTTAGATTGAAAGAGAGGAGGAGTTCAAGGCATTGTTCTTTATAAATACACATTCTGTAAGCTCGTAAAAGTATATTTCACCAAGTACCAATTTTGCTACATATATGTAGAACCATTTAAAAGCAAAAATCTTAAGCTCCCTGTTATAACAGATTTTTATTTTATGAGAAATTTGTTTTTGCCTTCAACTTGTTAAAGGTAAGGAGTAACACCACTCGCTCATTCTGTGTTTCAGGTGCGCATAATTTGCTCCGCTTCAGCTCCTATATCAAGCTTATTTTTGTATGATCATCATGACAGTGAGTTGGAGCAAAGCAGAATACTGATGGATGATTTGGGGCTGAGCCAGGTAGGTGATATTAACATAATCTCTTCTTATTACAAAACAACTTAATTGTTTTGGTTTGATACATGGCTACATTTTAAAGAAGGAATGCAGTATGTATTTAACCACTGATTTGCCGCTTTCTTCTAAAGCCAGTATAGCAGACATATCCTCAACATTGGTAAATATAGAGAATTATAGCCTTAGAGTGGTGGAAGGAATCTTTGTGATAAAAGCAAAGTCCAGGGAGGTGGACTAAGGGGCTTGCAGTTACACCACTGAGCAATGGCAGGCCAGAGCTGGCCACCAGGCCCCTGTGTCTGGTTCTGGACTCCCTCAGCCACGCCATGCTGCCTTTTCTGGATATCCTCCTTCACGCCTGCTGGATCTGTGGAGCACACGATGCAGTATCCAATCATGTGGACTGGCTGTTCTAGCACATTGTGCCCGACAAGGCCCTTTGCTTAAAAAGACCATGATTCATCTCCTAACCCCATCTGTAGACATTTGTGGAGCACCTGTGGGTGCCAGGCTCTGAGGACGCTCTGTCGGAAACCAGCTGATGCTGGCCCAGTTCTCCTGGAGCTTGGGGGTCTGGTGATTCACTCCAGGCCAGACAGAAGTGGCTTTGCATTTCCTTTTTCTTTATGAATATTACAAGGTATATTTCTCAACTGTAGACAACTGAAATATTAGTAAAAAATTTAAAACTATAAACACTCACCCCCCCCAAATGAGGGGAGCCCCATTCTTTCAACCCCAGTAGTAAAAGACCATTTGGAATGAGGAAACCGTTCCTTATTGACCTGAGTTGAAATTATGCATTCTTAGGAGTTTGGGAAAATGAGGCCAATAATTATTTAAATAGTGAACTTTCAAAATATGATTTTTAAATCTACATGTAGAAATACATAACTGCTTGTGATTCCATTTCTCTCAGAGCAATACATCCAAATAATGTCTTTTGACAATTTGGAAGAATATACTTAAGGGGCTACTTCATCTCAGTTTCTGAAATTCTTTAAATCATTGGCTTTTGAATTTTTCTTCTGATCATAGTTCAGATATAGGGCAAAGTACATTCAGCAGTTAGGGCCAATAATACATGAAGAAATCCTGGCATGTGGCAATAGGGTCATGCAGTTTTATAGTAGGTCAGTAATTTGGACTTAGGAGTGCAGAACTTTTCTCTGAGAGTATAATAGCAAACTCCTAAGGAAAGAGGCAAGATTCAGTGTTCACTTACAGGCTATGGCCTGTGTTGAAATCACCAGTCCCAGGTTATTTGCTAGCCTCACGAGGGCTCCCCAACTGAACACTACCTACATGGGAGGATCAAGTGTCCCAGCAAGCTCAAGACCAAAAACAGCTCTGACCTTCCCAAAACTTGCTCCCAGACACATTCTCTAGGTCCACAGAAGACCTCTCAGTCACCCAAGTTGGAAAAAGAGATTAGCCCTCAGGCCTCCCCTTGGGAACGTGGCCCTGACTGTGAAGCTTCAAGGCAGAGTCTCAGCTGCATATTGATATACCGAACTACTGGGTTTTGTTGTTGCTTATTTCTTTTTTAAAAAAATATGTATTTATTTTTATTTATTTGGCTGTGCTGGGTCTTAGTTTTGGCATAACAGATCTAGTTCCCTGACTGGGGATGGAACCCGGGCCCCCTGCAATGGGAGCTTGGAGTCTTAGCTGGTGGGCCACCAGGGAGGTCCTGACTTCTTTCTGGCTTGCACTTTTTGAGAAAGAATTCCTTTTCTGTCTAGAATGTCCTTCCTTTAGATTTTGTAGAGAACTTTCATCTGAGCAAAAGTTTCCTTATTTGGGTATTATAGTGTTGTTTCAGCTTTAATTATTCGTCTAATGTTTTCTTCCTGGTAGTTTGTTCTGCTTATTGATTACTGGTTTAAATTAGTTGATTCTCTAGTCTAATTTATATTAGCTGACTCTCTAATTCTTGGGTAAAATTAGTTGATTCTCTAACTTAATGAAAAAATTTGTAGAATATTTTATAATATAAGCTCAAAAAGTATTTTTTAAACTTGCACTTAGTTCTTTAAATTTTTAGTTGCAGAGGTTTTAATTGGTGCTGGATTGTTGTTTTATTCTTTTGATAATCAGGACTCAGCGGAAGGACTAGCCATGTTTACTGGAGAAGAGGAAATCTTTGCATTTCAGCGCACAATTTCCCGACTCACAGAAATGCAGACTGAACAGTACTGGAATGAAGGAGACAGAAACAAGAAGTAACCGTCCCTTTTGCGTGAATAAAACTCTGGACAAATGATTACTGCAGAGGGAACTCTTTATTATGGGACTGGAAAGAATCATTTTCTCATCATTAATTATGCACTTTGTCCTCTGGACCATTTTTATCTAAAATTGCTGTCAAAGACATAGTGGTTTAGTAAGTTAAAGCCATTTTTAGGTCTACTTTTTGCCTGTTTATTTGGCCTTATTTCTATACCACAAAATGAAAATCAGCACTCCTATCAAGCTGAATGTAGGACCAGGCATTTTGGTTTCATATTAAGATACCTGAATGAACCTTGAATACATACACACTCCGTAAATGCAGGGTGTCTGGACGTCTGTGACCTTTTGGCTACCTGGTAGCTGCATGATAGAAACACATCTTTATGAGAGTGGAAGAAAAAAAAACTTACATTTCAGTTCAAAACAAAAAGAGATTTCTGATGGACTTATCTCTGTGATTGTTGGGGGCTGTAAATTACTTTAAATCTCCCAAGTCTTTAGGCTTCCTTACAGCAGAGAGTATGTTTTTTACCCTGAGTTCAAGCTTTGCAGGCAGGACCTGATCTCCAGTGGACACACAACTGACTGAAAAAAATCAAGGATTATGAAACCATAGAATAAGAAACAGGGGTGTCAGATTTCAACCAACAGGCAGATTCCCCCAACTCTGACATCCCGGAAGACAAACACCAGGAATGGGGACCAGTGAGAGAGGAGGGGTGGCGTCCTGGACCACACGAAGCAGCAGAATGGACTCTGCTCACTTGAGGCCATAAGACCCCGCTGCTCACGTGTGTTTGCTCTGCTCACAGATGTCACTCCCACCCTTGCCTCTGCTTCTGCAGTGCGATGGGCTTAACAGTAAATGGGAAAGAATGTTCGCTTGACGAATCTACTTAAATGAAATCTGATTTGCCCTCCATGGAAGTCATTCTTTGACTCATTCAAATACAGCCTGACTTTGCTAACTGTCACTCACAGAAGGAACCTTGGTTGAGGCTGTTACAACAGTCTAAATCCTTATTCAAGAGAAAAAAAAGAGAAAAAGAATTGAAATCCACAAATCTTGTGAAAATTAAATATTTTGGGAGAGTAGGCACAGGTAAGTCAGTTTAAATAAATGATTACAATTGTCAACATAAGTAAACTCTTGAAACTATGTCATTTATAAGTTAATAATCTACCCATGCTAGTCTATTTTGGACCTTAACCTAAGTCAATCAGATGGATAGGTAGGGTACCCAAGCATAGAGAAACATTTAAATCAAAACTTCTGAAAGTTAAATGCGATTTGAAAATATTTTTATTGAAGTGAAACAGTGAGTTCAAAAAGATGTTAAACAGGTTACAAGGGAGAAAGGACAGGAAATAATCACTGTGCCAGATTTATGGCTAGAGATTTCTAAATCTTGCATAAAAGTATAATCCTCAAGAGACAATATAACCATCCCTGTTTATAGACAGGAAAACTGAGGCTCAGAAAAGCAGCTTGACTGGGGATTCATAGTTTACAACTACAAAACTCACGTACTGTGTTTTTTACCATACCACCTCTCTAAAAACAAGATCATTTTTAAGAGTAATTCCTTTTTGTTTAATAAATTTACAACAGAACCATTGCTTTGTACTCAGTAAGTATAAAATATTTAATTTTAGTCTTTCAATCTAAGCTTTTTGTTTTCACAGGTTTGTTTTTTGTTGTTTTTTTTTTCTGGCCAGATATGTTATCCTTTAGTAAAAAGACAGTGTGAATGCTAGACAGACTGACTGGTGGACAGTCTGCTTGATAGAAAGAGGAGCTGTCCCTGAGTGTGTGGGTATATGTGAGTAGTCCCCTACTCAAGTTCTATTGTACAAGTTCATCTGAGGTCAGGTATTTGAAACGAGAATTTGATTTTTCCATAGAAACAATAATGTGATGTTAGTTAGGGCCTTAGCTAAATGTACAGAAGCTTATGGAGTTCTCAGTGCAAATGCCTTATAATTTTGGTACTAAAGAACTTAAACTCCTTTTAAAATACAGTTGCTGCAAGGTAAAACTATAGTTCGGGTTCCACCTGAGTACCCAGATCATGTCTGCACTTCTGTCCTGCCCTCTAGGCCCCCTTTCCTGGACCTGGTGGGACAGGCCATGGTGGAAGGGGCTTGCTGAGACTGCGGTCTTTGGGGATGGGATGAGGAGACAGTGTAAGGGTCTGTTATATCAGCCTAAGTACCAGAAGGAAAGAGGAGGGATTATCAGGAGGTAGCTGGAAATGGTACAATGTTATTCCATCTTCTCTCCACATATTGTTTCATAAAAGAGCCTACAAGAAAAAGAAGCAAAAGCCTTCAAGAAAACCTGTTACCCTGAAACAATATGGTAGTTCTACTAAAAAGGAAATTAATGCCAAAATGAGAGAAAAATGACTCCTAGAACGGAAAGCAACATTTCAATATATGTGTTGTTTCTTCCAAGTCCTGCCCCAGTTGCCGTCTCAGCATTCCAGTCTTTCTCCCTGGGATCACGTGAAATCTCTCAGAGCAGATGCTCTGTCTCTCTTTTTGAACTGCTTTTAATTTGTACTTGAAGATGAGGTTTGAACTGACTTGCTGTGTTACACTCCTGTTCACTTAAGAGGTGACCAAAGGTCATGCTGAGGGTTTTTATTGTTGGGAAAATGCCTCCAAAATGACCACTAATTTCCAAATTTAGAAGAAGTCGAGTGGAGAAAAAGAAACACATTTTAAAAAGAGAGAAACATCCGATCACTGCATTATTCTTGTATTTCTTTAGACAATGGATAGGCTTAACTGTTAACATCAGTAATAATGACATGGTAGACTTAAAGAATTTTTAACCTATTTCTGATGTTTACAAGGCTCCAAAGACTAGTACTGTTCTAATCAAATTTATGTATTTTCAGTGGGATTTCAACTTTTAGTCATAAGGCATTATTTTATGCCCTCTGAATATATTTCCTATACCTTTAGGTGTGCAAATAACATAATTTAAAAATTACTTGGAACTTGGAAAATTAAAATTTTATTTGTAAAATATGTAAATGGACATACTCATATCCATTTATTTATTTAGCATTATTTAAGAAACACATTGTGCTTACTATGTACCAGGCATGTTCTAAGTGCTTTATAAATAAACTATTTTGATCCTTATTATAATTCTGTGAGCTAGAGAAAATGGGTCCAACAGCATACTGAATTGCTAAGATGTACATTGGAGTCAGTAAAGTGATCAAAATACTGACTTAATAAACTTTCATGTAACTGCTTCTGTCCTGAAAACATTCTTCTTACTCCAAGTAACTTGAGCCTACAGTTGCAGCCCCTTTGTCTGGGATAAAAACACCCTGAGGAATTGGGGCCCTGGGTCCTGACATTTGAGTTCCTGACCGATTATGAAATTCTGGTAGTAAATCTGTGATCTTGTGTATAAACTTCCTCAGATCCACTAGCCTCGTAAGACATCACTGGCTGGTAGAAAATTATTTTCTTTGGAGGTGAGTCTGTTAAATTTTTCTTTAAGGCAGATTCTTCTTTCTCATTGGCACAGCAGTTCATTTTCCTGGAACAGAAAATTTAAAATAATCCAGTCTGTCTTCTTATTGAGTCTCTGCTGCCTCTATATTACGCTGCACTAGAAACGTCACGTTTGTCACCTCAGCTCCTCGCTGAACCCAGTCAAACGTATCATCTACTGACCTGTTTGTTGTGTGTGACAGTGTGAAACTCCAGAAGGACATCTGTCTGTCCGTCTTCCAAGCCCGCTCGGGAAGGCTGCAGAGGTTGTCTGAGGAGCTTCCTCTCTCATGGCTGCACTTGTCAGGGCCATATCCATTGAGAGCTGGTCTCTCTGATGCACCTCTCTCTTTATCCAAGTAGGGCCCTGAACCTGGTTCTGTCAGCTTTTGCTTCGTAACCTTGAACTAGTGCTTTGAGCCTTGGTTTTCTTATCTATAAATGACAACGATAATAGCCATTTCATAAACTGTCCTCATATTCCGAGGATAGTTGGTAAAAAGCACTTTGCAAATGGTAAAAGATTAAAGGAATATTAGTTGCTATTGATTGTAATGATTTTGATCAGAAAGCGACAATAAATGCCTACTCTGCTTTGTAACAAAAGATGACCTGTCCTAACCCACTATGGTCTCTAGCAGAAGGGAAAGGTGCACATTTCACGGTTGGACAACTTGGGCACAGAATTCTGGCTTAATGAGATGCTGTGAAGATTGTTAATTTCAAACCCATTCTTGCAGGATTAATAAAATGAATTGTTTGTTGAACATCAGAGATTTCCCAGAAAGAGAGCACCATCTTGTGGTCAGTGAGAAGAAATGACAGCAAAAAAGTCCAAGAATCACAGAGTTGGAGAGTTGAGGTTCTCAAAGTTGCTGTTTCCAGGCCTACCTCCCACACCGGAGAGTCAGATGCAATTGGTGAGATGTGGGGATCTGGTCGGTATTTGGTAACGCTCCCCATGGGATGCTAATGTGAAGCCAGGGTTGAAAAACCCTGACCACACAGCCAGTATCCACAAGGAGGTGGGCCTATATGGGTCTCCTGACTCCGCACCAGGGCACTTCCCAGGGAGTCAAGGCTGCTGCTGTGACCCTCAGGGGACCTGGGGCTTGGGACCAATGGCACACCAAGGCCTGCCTGCTGCCTCCCAGAGCCTGTTCTTCTTCTTCCTTCCTCTGCTTTTCCTCCTTCCCCCGACTCTCCTGCCTTCTCCACCCCAACTAGTAACAGACTGGCTAACCCAGCATAGCTTCCCACTTTGCAGAGCACTCGCTTCTATTCTCTCGTTTCGTCTCCAGCAATTCTCTGAAAGTATGACTATCCCTACCTCCTACGAGGAAACGGAGGCCCAAGGTATCACAGCCAGGAAATATGTTTTCTAGTCCCAAATCCTGTACTAATGGCCTTGTCTGCCCGCATTTACTGAGCCATTGTGGACCTTGAGGGTTAGGAAAGGAAGGATGTGGGTGTGGGGGCATTGAAGAGGGTTGCTCCTCACAGCATCATTTAGATGGCAGAGACCTGGAACATGGTGATTAGCAAAACTGAAGTATCCATTGGCACAATCATTATGTAAAGGAGGTGTTAGCATCACCAGTCTTTTTGTCTGATGAGAAAACTGAGTGTCAAAGAGATGGATTAACTGGAGGCCGCCTGGAGTCTGTCACTAGGGGAATGAATCGCTAATGAAAGTGGACTCTGCCCACGAGGAAATACTCTGCAGCATCAGAAGCAATAAACTGTGTTTACGTATGGACAACAGTCACACACCACTGAGGGAGTAGATTCAACACCATTAATACAAGTTTGGAAAGTGAACGTGAAAGTGGCTCAGTCGTGTCCCACTCTTTGTGACCCCATGGACTGTACAGTCCACGGAATTCTCCAGGCCAGAATACTGAAGTGGGCAGCCGTTCCCTTCTACAGGGGATCTTCCCAACCCAGGAATCAAACCCAGGTCTCCCGCATTGCAGGAGAATTCTTTACCAGCTGAGCCACAAGGGAAGCCCCAAGTTTGGAAACCCACATACAAAAATAACACTAAATATTTTTTCTAAGGCACACAATCTAAATATATTTATGGCACTAGGTTAAAGGAAAACAACATACACTAGACTGGATGCTTATGGGAGGAAGGAAATGAGGTTGAATATGGTAGATAAGAGGAAAAATAAAAAGGCTGCCTCCCCCGGACAAATGATGTCAACGTGTCTTAAACTGAGGCGTATGATCAACACAGTTTGTTGCACCAGAGGTCCCTCAAAAGACAGAAGAATGGAAAATATTTTGGACAGAGTCGTCAGAATTTCTCCACACACCTCCAGAGAGGTGCAAAGACAACAGACATTTTGGGGATTGGCAGTGAGGGTTTGTAAAAGGTCTGCAAGAGCGGGACAAATGGGATCTAATTAAAGTTAAAATCATTTGCACAGCAAAGGAAACCAGTCCACAAATGAAAAGACAGCCTACAGACTGAGAGGAAATATTTTTAAATGACGCGCCTGACAAGGACTTAATTTCCAAAATGTACAAACAGCTCATATAGCCATATTAAAACAACCCAGTCAAAAAAGGGCGGAAGCCCTAATTAGATATTTCTCTAAGAAGACATACAGATGGCCAACAGGCATAAAATCAAGCAGCGCTAGAGCATATGCATATCCTGACTCATAAGGAATCCGGACACTCCACTCATCCAGGGGAAGGATCCAGAGGGCCTGACAGAAGGGCCAGGGAGCTCGAACAGAGCACTGGAGGAGCCAGGAGTGTACTTGAGACCTTGTGTTGCTAAACCTTCCATAACTTAACACTACTCTTTGGGCTTCATCTATGAAGCTTTTTTGAGGCTCTCTTGCATATAATTTGATTAAATAGTGTACAGATATAAGTGGCCAATAAACACATGAAAAAATGTTCCATAATTCCTTGCTGCTGCTAAGTCGCTTCAGTCGTGTCCGACTCTGTGCAAGCCCACCAGGCTCCCCCGTCCCTGGGATTCTCCAGGCAAGAACACTGGAGTGGGT
>SJYQ01003285.1:0-23054 GCA_006410935.1 Redunca redunca
ATATTTCAATAACACCACAGGAGAGCTAAGACTAGAAAGACAGACCTACTGTGGTAAACGCACGCCAGAAGAACAAAGAAGCCAAGGACTAGAGTCAGGTGGAGGTTGCCCTTCGATGCACTTAGGGTCCCGAGCATGTTCCTGCAACTGGCGCAGCTCTGCAGGCTGTTGCCCTGACCTACAGGAGATTGATGTAAGAAGTAGATACAGGACTAAACGTCTGGAAGCAGGGGTCCCAGAGGCACGGGTGTGCTCACCCCTGGTCCTGGAGCCCCTCCTGCGATGTGCGTTCATCTCAACAGGTGATGGTGAACAACAGCATCTTCCTGGATTATGCACACCGTTTGCCCTTCGACCAAGTCAACGCCATCTCCATCTGCGGCTGCGTGCATGTGTCCTACATTGGCTTCCAGGTCAGACTCCACCCAGCACTCATCCCAGGGGCTGGGTGTGGGGCCCCGTCCCCTGTGCGGGTCCTGCTGTCTGAACCCTAGGTGCCAGCCAGTCTCGTCTCCAGGTGCTTCTGGGTTCAACCCCTGGCTGCCCCAGTCTGTCCTTCTGTGGCTGTCTCTGTCTGGGACACCCGCTCAGGCTCCTGGACTAGAGGCTTCTTGTCTCTGTCACTCTCTGTCATCCGCCTGGTGAGGAGGCCCTGGGCTTCTAGAAAGAACTTGGAATCAAACTGAATCCAGCTCAGATCCCCGGCTCTGCCATTTTCATCATCTGGGGAATCTTAAATGAGCGACTTCACCTCTCCCAGCCTTAGTCTCTTCACCTGTGGAATGAGCCCCACAGGTCATTGTGTGAGTTCAATGAGACCATACACATCGAAAGGAACAGTATATCCTTTGCATGGCCATTATCATGTTTATTTGACCCTCTCTGTGTATTATAATTTTTGAATGTGTTCTGCTAAGTCACTTCCGTCGTGTCCGACTCTGTGTGACCCCATAGACGGCAGTCTATCAGGCTCTCCCGTCACTGGGATTCTCCAGGCAAGAACACTGGAGTGGGTTACCATTTCCTTCTCCAATGCATGAAAGTGAAAAGTGAAAGTAAAATTGCTCAGTTGTGTCCGACTCCTAGCGACCCCATGGACTGCAGCCCACCAGGCTCCGTCGTCCATGGGATTTTCCAGGCAAGAGTACTGGAGTGGGGTGCCATTTGAGTGTGTAGCAACATCTAAAAGGTCAGGACCAATTTTGCAAAAAGAAAGAGTTCTGGAGTTGGATGGTGGTGACTTTTGCACAACACAGGAGTGCACCACTGGACTGTAGGTACATTCGAGTGTGTGCTCGGTTGGTCTGTTGGGCACGACTCTTCGCGACCCCATGGACTGGAGCCCACCAGGCTCCTCTGTCCATGGCGCTTCTCCAGGCAAAAACACTGGAGTGGGTTGCCAGGCCCTCCTCCAGGGGACCTTCCCAACCCAGGGATCAAACCCAGGTCTCCCACATTGCAGGTGGGTTCTTTACACTCTGAGGTAGGACACTTAAGATGGTTAATTTTACATGAAGTACATGTCACCACTGTTTAGCAAAAGGGATCAGGTAGATTTCTTCTTCCTCCTGAAGATGGAGAGGTCCCAGGAGACTGATCACCTCAAGGATGCTGACTAGAAAATTCCAGACTGGCTGATTAAGACTACATTCCTGGGGAAGCTCAAAGCTACAGTTAGGTCAGGTGTTAAACCTAGGTTGGTATCATGGGCTTCAACAAAAGTGAGGCCATTTTGAACCTGTGGTTTTCTCTTTAACTATGCCCCGTTTGTAGCAAACTCTCAGCCTAACCAAAAGATATAATCAGAATGTAAGGCATTAGCATCACTCTCAGCTGCCGATATAGAGTCCCCACAGCTCTGTTCACCCTTGGTGTGGTCTCCATGGCCAGGACTGTTTGCTTAATCTCTCTGCCATGTGTAACCCAGCAGGATGCTATGGGGGCATCCTGGGACAGCCCCATGACCCATGAGGGTTATAAACCTTTAGCCTCCTAGGCCTTCCCCAAGTTCCAAGGATAAAATTTAAGTGAGGAAATGCAGAAGCAAAGGGTAACAGTCAAGCAAAACAAAGTGATCATAGGTTAACCATTAAACACCATCAAGGACCTTTAGTTCTTCCTCAAGAGCTATAGGGAGATAGCAATGGCACCCCACTCCAGTACTCTTGCCTGGAAAGTCCCATGGATGGAGGAGCCTGGTGGGCTGCAGTTCATGGGTCGCTAAGAGTCAGACACGACTGAGCGACTTCTCTTTCACTTTTCACTTTCATGCATTGGGGAAGGAAATGGCAACCCACTCCAGTGTTCTTTCCTGGAGAACCCCAGGGACGGGGCGGGGGGGGGCCTGGTGGGCTGCCATCTATGGGGTCGCACAGAGTTGGATGTGACTGAAGCGACTTAGCAGCAGCAGCAGCAGCAGCACCAAGAGCTATAGACCGTATTCTGAAGCAAATCCTTTGTGCTGTTTTACAGATATAGAACTCCCTACCGTGCGGATGATGTTCACTGTATTGTGCTCACATGGTCTTAGGACCCAGAAGCTTGATGATATTGGCTCCCCATTACCTCACCACCAACCAATCAGAAGACATCCATGAGCTGATCACACACCCCTCACCCTCTCCCTCACCCTGTGTTTAAGGCCATTTCCCTGAAAGTCATCATGGAATTTGGGGTTTTTCAGCTTGCCTGGACTCCTTGCTTGGTACCTGCAATAAATGCTGCGCTTTCCTTCATCATAACCCTGTGTCAGTAGATTGGTTTTACTGTGCGTGGATGAATCGTACTGAGTGGAGGGAAATGTGATCTAGATAGTGATGGATGGATTGGAAATTCTGATGATAAAAGATTCCTTTCTTTAGCAATGCATTGGGGGTTATGAGTGGGGCTTTATCTTTCCTAGTCAGTGGCAGAGAAAAAGAAAGGGAAGAAGGAGAAAGGGCGTCATGTTTAGTTAAAGTGTGAAGACTTGATCCATTCTCTCGGGCCCAAGAAGCCTACCTGAACGTCATCTACTGCTCTTCGTCCTCACTTTGATTCTGAAGTCTCCATCACTTGGACAGGACCAGGCGCCATGTGGGGTCTTCTTCAGTCCTGAGACATATATCCAAGATTCAAGAGCTTGACTGTCATCATGCAGTTGGGATGATCTGGTACAGTCCCTTTCAAGGAGATTAAAGGGAAGATTTTGCTCTTAGTGATTCCAGATCAGACAACTGTGACTGAGTTTGGTGAGTTGTAGTCAGACTAAGTGCCCTCCAAGCCTCAGCTCACTCAGTGCTCACGATAAACATATCAAAGGAGGCCCTTGATTAGCTACATCTCACAGATGAGGAAAGACCGAAACTTAGAGAGTGTAGGGGAGCAAAGGTTGCCCCCCCTAAATGTATCACTTTGGCACGAGTATTCATTTAGGCTGATTCTTCTTAAGAAACTGAAGACTCAAAGTTTTTCTTTTACCTCTTCCTCAACATGGGATCACAAAGAGTTGGATACGACTGAGCAACTGAACTGAACAACTGCAGCAAAGAATGCAGACAAAGGACCTGTTGTAGAAATAGAGCCGTGAGCAGGGATATTTACAGAAGAACAGAAGCGAGGTGTGATCAGAGTCCACTCTGCACCCAGCAAACACTACATACCAAACACTGACTTTTCTGTGAATAGCCTTCCTTATCTTTGAAGTCTCAAACCATTGCCCTCAACGTCCACTTGTGACTTGAGCTGAAGGTGGTTTTTAAGTGATGGTTTGGACCATTTTGGTGGGCAGTGCTCCTGGGTCTCTCCTATGGATGCAAGTGTGACTGTACCTTTGTTAGATTTTTTTCCTTTTAATATGTCTCATGGCAGTGGCACCCCACTGCAGTACTCTTGCCTGGATAATCTCGTGGATGGAGAGGCCTGGTAGGCTGCAGTCCATGCTAAGGGTCGGACACAGTTGAGCGACTTCCCTTTCACTTTTCACTTTCATGCATTGGAGAAGGAAATGGCAAGGCACTCCAGTGTTCTTGCCTGGAGAATCCCAGGGACGGGGGAGCCTGGTAGGCTGCCGTCTAGGGGGTCACACAGAGTCGGACACGACTGAATTGACTTAGCAGCATGTCAATTTAATCTAAGACCAGCCAGCAGAACCTAGAAGGGTAGAGGAAAATTTCTTCATTCCCTAACATTCATGTTGTAACTTGTGGCAGAATTCACTTCCTTTTTTAGGGCTGAACAACATTGCATTGCATGTATACTCCTCATTTTGTTTATCCAGTCATCCATCGATGGACACCCGTGTTGCTTCTGTCTGTTGGCTGTTGTAAATCATACCAGGTGCGTGGGTGTACACCTCTCTGCAAGCCTCTGCTTTCAGTTCTTTAGGCTGTATAGCCAGACATGGAATTGCTGGCATTGGTAAGTTGCTTCAGTTGTGTCTGACTTTTTGTGACCCTATGGCCTGTAGCCTGCCAGGCTCTTCTGTCCATGGGATTCTCCTGGCAAGAGTACTGGAATGGGTTGCCATGATCTTCTCCGGGGGATCTTCCTGACCCAGGGATCAAACCCAGGTGTCCTGCATTACAGGCAGATTCTTTCCCATCTGACCCAGACATGGATCTGCTGGACCAGATGGCAACTCTGTGTTTAGTTGTTAAAGGAACATCCGCACCGTTTTGTAGGGTCGGTCTCAGCCTATGCGTAGTGATGCTCTCTGTTCAGGAACACCGGGGGCACTCACGAGGGCATTTACCTCTCTTGGGAGCCCCAAAGACATTAGCCCAGCTGGAGCTAGTACTGTGGCCTGATGGGCCCCTGTGGTCCTTATCACGACTTCAAGACACAGCTCAGCAACAACCATCAGGTAGCTTTGAAAAAAACGAGGATTATTACTCTCAAGTCCTAGGGGCTACATAGCACAATGGCCAGTGGGAAGGAGCAGGTGAGAGCACAGGTTTGGGTTCTGCTTTTATTGGGGTCCAAAGGTAGGGTGGTTATGCAGGAACCAGGGGGCAGGAAGAGACAGGTGGGCTCACTCACATGGTTATCTAGGTTGCCAAAGGTTTTCTAGAAAGGAGAACTTGATGGGTGAGTCAAGCGTGGGGGCTTACCTTGAAGCCGGTATACAGCTGACAGTGTGTTCATGCAAAATGCATGTTTGAAATAGAAGCTTTAGCAATCAGAAGCTTAATACCAGTCCCTTAGGATCAGGCATGTTTACTGTGTTTCCAACAGTGCCAAAGGCCTCCTTTCTCCAGGACCTTGTCAACACTTGTCAGTTTTTTGAGAGTGTGAGGTGGCCAACACATTGAGAACAGATCCTATGGTCTATAGGGCAGAGAACGGATAGCCTCAATCAAGTGTCTGCAACTTTGAATAATAGAGCTCTGAGGGCTGCCTCTCACCTCCATAAGACAAGAACCAGGCTCTGGGAAAGGATCTCAGTGACTGCACAGTGATGCCAGGCTGCTGAGGTCAACTGTGCCAGGCACTGAGTCTTGGAGACGCCTCCCTACTGTCTCCATCTATCTGAAAATACACTGACCCTCAAATTTGGCTGTCGCCTCTCTGTGTGGAGTGGGAGCAGGGCCGTGGGCTCTTCTTTTTGGGTTGGACTCACTGTGCCTCAGTTGTGCTCCTTTCACAGGCCAGCAAGGGTATGCTCAAAATCCTTCAAGCTAGGCTTTAGTGGTACATGAACTGAGAACTTCCAGATGTAGAAGCTGGGTTTAGAAAAGGCTGAGGAACCAGAGATCAAATGCCAACATTTGTTGGACCATAGAGAAAGCAAGGAAATTCCAGAAAAAAACACCTACTTCTGCTTCACAGACTACACTAAAGCCTTTGACCTTGTGGAAAATTCCTAAAGGGTACCAGATCACCTTGGGCTTCCCTAATAGCTCAGTTGGTAAAGAATCCACTGGCAAAGCAGAAGACCCCGATTCAATTCCTGGGTCGGGACGATCCGCTGGAAAAGGCATAGGCTACCCAATCCAGTATTCTAGGGCTTCCCTTGTGGCTCAGCTGGTAAAGAATCCACCTGTAATGCAAGAGACCTGGGTTCGATCCCTGGATTGGGAAGATTCCCTGGAGGGAAAGTTTACTCACTCTACTATTCTGGCCTGGAGAATTCCATGGACTGTATAATCCATGGGGTAGTAAAGAGTCTGATGCGACTGAGCAACTTTCCTTACTTACTCGCCAGAGCACCCTACCTGATTCCTGAAAAACCTGTATGAGGGTTAAGAAGTAACAGTTAGAACTGGACATGGAACAACTGACCTGCTCAAAATTGGGAAAGGAGTATGACAAGGCTGTATATTGTCACCCTGCATATTTAACTTCATGCAAAGTACATTATGAGAAATGCCAGGCTGGATGAATTATAATCTGGAATCAAGATTGCTGGGAGAAATGTCAACAACCTCAGAAAGGCAGATGGTACCACTCTAATGGCAGAAGGTGAAGAGGAACTGAAGAGCCTCTTGATGAAAGTAAAAGAAAAGAGTGAAAAAGATGGCTTAAAATCCAACATGAAAATAACTTAAGATCATGGCATCTCGTCCCATCACTTCATGGCAAATAGAAGGTGAAAATGTGAAAACAGTGACAGATTTTGTTTTCTTGGGATCCAAAATCAGTGCAGGTGGTGACTACAGCTATGAAGTTAAAAGATGCTTGCTCCTTGGAAGGAAAGCTATGAAAACCCCAGACGGCATTTTAAAAAGCAGAGACACCACTTTGCCAATAAATATTCTTAGTCAAAGCTATGGTCTTTCCAGTAGTTATGTACAGTTGTGAGTGTTGGATCATAAAGAAGGTTGATGCCGGAGAATCAGTGCTTTTGAATTGTGGTGCTGGAGCAGACTCTTTGAGAGTCCCTTAAACAGCAAGGGGATCCAACCAATCAAACCTAAAGGAAATCGACCTGGGATATGCATTGGAAGAACTTGTGCTGAGGCTGAAGCTCCAGTACTTTGGCCACCTGATGCGAAGGGCCCATTCATTGGAAAAGGCCCTGATGCTGGGAAAGATTGGAGGCAGGAGGAGAAGGGGACGACAGAGTATGAGATGGTTAGATTGCATCACCGACTCAATGGACATGAATTTGAGCAAACTCCAGGAGATAGTGTAGGACAGAGGAGCCTGGCAAGCTGCAGTCCATGGAGTTGCAAAGAGTCAGACACAACTTGATGGGTAAATGACCGCTTCCAAGTGGTCTGGTGATGCCAAAGTGTGTTTACAGGATCTCTAGCTGTCTCTGTGTCTCCCTGGGCTCTGAGAATTAAAAAAAAAAAAAAAAAACTAAACAGTATTTTATTGAATTATGGTTCAGGTAAACACTTAGACCCTAGTCTGTTGGATGAGTTTTTATGTTGTAAACGGCTGTGTGATCATCATCTGGGTCAAGCTCCAGGACATTTCCAGCATCCAGNGCCACCTGATGCGAAGGGCCCATTCATTGGAAAAGGCCCTGATGCTGGGAAAGATTGGAGGCAGGAGGAGAAGGGGACGACAGAGTATGAGATGGTTAGATTGCATCACCGACTCAATGGACATGAATTTGAGCAAACTCCAGGAGATAGTGTAGGACAGAGGAGCCTGGCAAGCTGCAGTCCATGGAGTTGCAAAGAGTCAGACACAACTTGATGGGTAAATGACCGCTTCCAAGTGGTCTGGTGATGCCAAAGTGTGTTTACAGGATCTCTAGCTGTCTCTGTGTCTCCCTGGGCTCTGAGAATTAAAAAAAAAAAAAAAAAACTAAACAGTATTTTATTGAATTATGGTTCAGGTAAACACTTAGACCCTAGTCTGTTGGATGAGTTTTTATGTTGTAAACGGCTGTGTGATCATCATCCGGGTCAAGCTCCAGGACATTTCCAGCACCCAGATGATTCCTTCGGGTTCCTCCCAGTTGGGGTGCTCCCGGGTCATCGCTTTTCTGACCGATTGTTGGATTTTACCTAATAAATACTCCCATGCTGTGCTCACTCGTGCCTGCCTCCTGTACACAGCTGTGAGTGCCACTGATGATCGTGCCTATACCTTTGGTGCCTTTTTATTTCAAGGGCTAGTCCATTGTAGCCACATCATCATACCTTTCTCCTTCCTGTTGCTCATGGACGGCATGATTCCAGTGTGGGGCTGCAGTGAGTGAAGCTGTTATGCATGCATGCATGTGTTTTCATCTCTCTTAGGTAAATATCTAGAAGCAGAAGAGCCTGGACACAGTAGAGGCAGAAGACCCACCAACAAGTTTCCAACACTCTTGCGTTTTACACTCCAACCTGCATTGAATGAGAGTTCAGTGATCTTCATCCCAGTAGATGAGGCAATGGTCCCCGTGTTCCTGGTGTCAAACAGGATTGCAAAGCATTTCCCCTTCTTTTCCTCCTTTCTGCTTCAGCTGTGCCATCCGCCCCTTAAATCCAGTCACACTGTGGTTGATCTAGAAAAGTAGTGTGGACGGAGGGTGGACACAGGAGGCATGTGTGCGCAGTCTATGGGAACATCTCCAATAGGTCAGTCTTTGCAACTTCTGGGGCACCGAGGCAAGCCTGAGAATAGAGGGAGGTGCAGACAGGTTCTCAGCCCCAGGGCACCTGCTCCACACTCAGTACCTATAGGCCCCTCAGCTGCGTGTCCTGGCTGGAATCAGGGTCCCATCTCTAGCTCGCGGTGGGGGCCTACTTAATCTCCAGTAAGTCTGTTGTTGCTGTGTGTTTCCTTCCAAACCCCTTTCCGACAAACGCTGATCCTGAGTCTCTGTTTCAGTCAAACATTTCCATTAAGGTACTGGAACCAAGTAAAGACAATTATTCAATAAATTGCCTCCAACTCAATGTCACTTGGAAGATTCTATTATGTCTGAGATGTCTCTGTTCCCCATTCTAAAGCCCAGCATCAAGAGAGAGAAGAGAGGGAGAAATTCACAGAGAGGAGGGGGCAGAAGTTCCCAGGGCATCATTATACACAAGGATAAGGGAACCTCCACCACCAGGTTTTCTAATTTCAAAACATTTCTTTTTACATGATTATGCTTTTTTGTGAGGAGTAGAATTTTAAGGGGAGGAAAACCTTTTGAAGAAGTGGAGTATGGCTCAAGCTGCTGCTAGTGAGCTGTGTGACCTTGGATATGACCCGTAGGTCCTCTGAGCCTTAGTTTCGCAATCTGCAAAATGGGTATAACTAGGCCTTCCTGCAGCACTGCCACCCCATGCCCAGGCAGCACAGCATCACACACACTGTTGTCTGGACATGACACAGCCACACATCCAAGGGCAGTGTCTCTAGAAGCTGTGCACGAGGTGAGAATGTCTGAGCCTACCTGAACTATTCTGACTTGGGGTGGTGGGTAGGAAGAGAGCAGTGTCTGAAGGCCTTGGGAGAGGAGCACCCACTTCTGTCCTCCGTCTTCTTCCTTACCTTTCTCCTTCCTCTAAACTGACTTTCTCCTGCTCCTGGCTCCTCCCCACTGATTAACAGATAAACTGCATTGAATTTTGTATCTTGGTAAGTAATTCTTGTTTCAGAGGTCTGCCTGGACAGCATGGAAAGCGGCTGTGGTCACGAATGCAATGAAGAACGGGCCTTCAGGGACACCCAGGCCCCCTACGTAAACCCAGTGAGTTCCAGGGCTGGAGAGGCCATGGCCATGGGGATGCAACTCTGGGGCTCTGAGGAAACAGCTCCTGCTGGGGTGGCAGGAGGTCGGGGGAGGCCTCGTTCCAAAGAGAACAGACAAAGGGCAGATGCACCAACCAGGGCGGCCCTGCCACCACTCCGCCTGTGCCCGTCTCCTCGGTGCCGCTCAAGGCTGAGGGGCACCAGGATTTGTGCGTGTGACAAATGTCTACTGAGCTTTCTCCTGATCTCTCTCCTGTTCTGGGTGCTCAGTGGGGGAAGAAGAGTCTACGTAATAAATAGAAAAGTGAATTTCCATTTTTTCTTTAACCTGAAGGAAGGTAAACGTCTTCTGGGGAGGATAACAATGGAACATGGCACTTACGGGCACTTACTTGGAAGATGACCTCCCTGGGTTCAGCCATTTACTAGCTGGATGACCTCAAGCAAGTTACTTTATGTCTCCGGGCCTCAGTTTCTGCTTGGGTATAATGGGAATAATCAGGTACCACCCAGACCTCGGGTAAGGATCAAGCAAGGTAGCACGTTGAGAGCATTTGAAAGGTATCTGGCCCACTGTGGGGCTCTGAAAGTGTTTACAATTGTTAGGAGTCTGGGTGCAGGAAGGAAAGGCCTCCCGAACAGGTGTCTGGCATCTGAGGGTTGAGAGAGCTAGGCAGAGCAGGTCAAGGGTGTCTGAGAAAGACTGTCCCAAGAGGGTGGAGTGGGCTGCCCCTGCACAGTGGGGTGCAAAGGCTCTCCTCTGGGCACTTTTACCCTCTGTGTGGAGGGCTTGTCATAGGCAGCCTTGTTTAAACTAGCGGTCCCCACCTCCAGGCATGGACTGGAGTTTGTGTGTGGCCCGGTAGGAACTGGGCTGCATGGCAGGAGGTGAGCAGCTCATGAGCTAGTGACACTCCATCTGTATCTATAGCCACTCCTCATCGCTCACATCTCCCCAGCCTTGCAAAAATTGTCTCCTGTGAAATTAGTCCCTGGTGCCAGAAAGACTGGGACAGCTGGTTTAAAGCCTTATCATCTCCACAATGTATATGTATTACTGAGGCTCCCAGAGGTGGAGGCCACTTGTAAGTTTCCCTGGTAATAAGGGCTGAGGAGGGGGGTGTCTTGATTTCCCCCATCCTGGGGGAACGGGGTGTCCACAGAGAGCGCCCTGGGGGAGGAGGAGGCAGGCAGATGGCAGCCTGGGTCCCAGGAACTTTCTGAGCTCACTGCGTCCTGGCCTGGCCCTGCAGTAGGAGCCTCTCCTGGGCTCAGCTTCCTGAGAGGCTGGGCAGGTGGGCTGAAAGCCCTTCGTGGGGAGGGGGTGCATGGGCATCTGGTGCGGGGGAGCTGCTTGGTCCCCACTCAAGCCCGCCTCCCCCGGAGCCCTGGTGTGGTCTGTTGCTCCGTGCAATGGCCAGTGCCCTGCAGCCCGTCTAGTGAGGGCTCTCGGTGGGGCTGGAGGAAGCCGGGCTGCCTGGTGGGCGCCTCCACAGTGGTCTGAGTCAGGGTGTGTCACCTGGGTCTTGTTCTCCATCACATGGGGGACTTGGAGCCACTTCCAGGTTCAGCCATTTTATTATTCTGATGACATGTTTTTACTCTCTAATCCTTGGATTCAAAAGCCCAACTGTAGACAGGTCAGGTGACTTGGTGACATCAGAGCTGCCAGCACAGAGACTTGGGAGGCCAGCCTAATCTGTGAGGCTATAAATCCAACATAAAAACCCGTCTTCCTGGGTCACAGGAAGCAAGGCCTGAACTGCTCTTTCCTGCTAAGATCACACACACACACAAACGCATGCAAAGAGGGGTCTTCCCCACACCAGGCTTAAACTTACACATTTATTTCCTTACAGTTCTGAGGGTAGAAATCTAAAATCAAATGTCAGCAAAGCTGTTTCCTTCTGGAGCCTTCAGGGGAGAACGTGTCCTTGTGTTTTCCAACTTCCAGAGGATGCCCGCTTGCCTTGGCTTGTGGCCCCTTCCTCCTCCTGCGATTTTTTTTGTGTGTGTGTGACTGTGTCAGGTCTCAGTTGCAGCACAAGGCATCTTCATTGTGGCCCATGGGCTCTCTGGCTGTGGCCCATGTGGGATCGTAGTTCCACAACCAGGGATCTAACCCTCAGTCGCGGCACTGGAGGCAGATACGTAACCACTGCTGGGCCCCAGGGAACCCTTCGCTTTGCTCCTTCTCTAAAGCCAGCAGCCTCTTGTTTCTGTTGTCACGTCTCCCATAGCTGACCCTCCTCCTCTGCCTCCCTCTTTGCAGACCCTGTGACCATTGGGCCCACGCAGATGTTCCAGACAACCCCCACCCCACAATCTCAAGGTTCTCAGTCATACCTGCAAAGTCCCTTTGCTGGGTAATGTAACATATTCATGACTTCTAGGGATTAGAATGTTGACAGTTTTGGTGGGGAAACGGGGGAGGTTGTAATTACTCATTCTACCATAACCTTCTTGGAGTCAATAAATATTAGTGGTTTCTTTGAGTCTTTCCAGAAAAGTTTTATTTATAATAAGTAAATATGTGTATATAGCCACTCCTACCCATTTAAAAAATAATACAAAGGGCAATATTACTTATCACTTCTCAAAGCAGTCCCTTCTTCCTCTTTTCTTGTTAAGTCTCCCTAGAATCTGTTGTATGGAAATACCATAATTAATTTCACCATATTCTTCCTAGTGGAATTCTGGATTCATTTCCAGTTCTTTGCTATTAGAACACAGTAATGAGTAATCTTGTCTTCGGATTATACTCAATTTGAAATCACCTTGTGTTTCAGAATGTGAGGGCACCATTTAAGACATTAAAACCTCATGAAATTTTTTGGGAGGGAATCATTCCCTAAGATTAACCTGTACTGCCCGCCCCCATGATCCACACAGGGCTTCCTCCATCCTGGCTTCCTTCTATGCCACGAGGACCCCTCCTACCACTCTATCCGTTCAGTTCAGTTCACTCATTCGTGTCCGACTCTTTGTGACCCCATGAATCGCAGCACGCCAGGCCTCCCTGTCCATCACCAACTCCCGGAGTTCACTAAGACTCATGTTAATTGTGTCCATGATGCCATCCAGCCATCTCATCCTCTGTTGTCCCCTTCTCCTCCTACCCCCAATCCCTCCCAGCATCAGAGTCTTTTCCAGTGAGTCAACTCTTCGCATGAGGTGGCCAAAGTACTGGAGTTTCAGCTTCAGCATCATTCCTTCCAAACAAATCCCAGGGCTGATCTCCTTCAGAATGGACTGGTTGGATCTCCTTGCAGTCCAAGGGACTCTCAGGAGTCTTCTCCAACACCACAGTTCAAAAAGACCTTAGTGTGAATATGCTTGAGGGAGGAGCCCATGCTGCCAGGTGGATACATTTTAAGCCTTGTCTCTCTTGATGGTGAGAAAGGCTCTTAGGGGGATTTCAAACTCCAACACATGAGAGGATTCTTTTTCAGGGAAGGGCACCATGCTAGTCCGCCTGTGTTAGGCTGATTCTACTTCTCCAAAATCAATGACATGGATTTTGACAGAAAGAACTCAGAGATGCAGAGACGTGATTTGCTTAATGTCACCAAAGTTTTTAATGGCAGAATTCAGACCAGACCTGGGGGCCGCAAAAGACACCTCTGCCCAAGGTCTGGGAGCACAGTCTGTCTGAATGGGGTTCTGGCATCACCGGTTATCTCCCAGGGCCAGCTGTGCACACTGGGCTCAGAGGGGCTTCCCTGGATTCTGAGTGGTCCTACAACCGAAGGACATGGACTAGGACTGAATTGAACTGGTGCGTACTTTTTTTTGTTTGGCCTGCAGACTGTTTATTTTAACTCATTACCAAAGAGAAAGTATAATACAGAGATACTAGTATCATAAACAACACATACCAGTCACTCATTTCAACTCATGAACTATCTGCTTCATCTCTGCCCAGCTCTACTTTCCTTTCCACCCATGGATTGCTTTGAAGCAAAGTTAGATACATCAATTCAATGCAAATATTTCATTATATGTCTCTTATGGCAAAGGAAACCTACTACAATCCTTTTCAAAGCATTTCGCCCCCCAAAATTAGAAGGTTTTACAGAAGAAAAACCTCAGATTTCTGTCTTCTCCTGAAGACTTGGAAGCTCTGACAACACTGGGCCTGGAAGGTAATCGGGTCACAGCTGAGTGGACACTGCTCGTTGGGTAAGGAAGGTGATGCCTCCTTTGCTGCAGTGTCCACCACTCCCGACTGTCCCCTACCTGGCCAGTTCAACTATGCAAATCACCTGCCTGGTTCCTGTAATCATTTATCTTTGTGAAATATTACTTAGGGGAGAAGGTAGAAAATACTTCAACAGTGTGAAAATGTGAAAATTGATTTGGAGACAGAGCTGTGTGGAAGGCAGTTTGTAGAACCACGTTAGATAAAAAGCATTCTGGAAGGATGCGCCAATCTCTGCCCACAGACATTTTCTCACTAATCATCAGTGTCACCCAGAAGCTGGGCCTGGTTCTCATTTCATGGATGAAGAAACTGAGGCAAAGAGAAGTTAAATAAGCTTCCCAAGGCCACTCAGGTAATGAGCAGCAGAACCAGGATTCAAACCTGAAAGATGCCTGACTCTAAGATGAAGCATCTTCACCATAAGCCTGGGTCCTTTAAGGAGGCTCAGGAGAGAACATGACAGAGTGATGGGGCCCAGGGGGCATGGAGATGCCACGTGAGGATTTGGGAGGCTTCCCAGGGCCTGGAGGAATGATAGGAGCCCAAGAGCAGAAGTAGAAGAGGGGGCTGTCCCCTGTCTGCAGAGAGCTCCCGGGAAGAGGCACTTTCTGAGGCTGTGGGGGGACAAAGGTCAAGGTCACCATTGTTCTCTGGGTGGGGTAGGCAGGACGGGGAGGATGACCTCTTCTTGGCCTGCTCAGCTGAGCAGAAGGTTTATCCTTGAGAACAGGTGGGTGGGTCTCTTTGGTCCATGGTGGACCCCCAGGCAGGACTTGGGTCTTTACTAGCAGCTTGCTTTGGGGTCCAGCCACCCCCTCACTCCCCTGCTTCCTTCCCATCTCAGGGCTGTGTACTCGCCACTTCTTGCTTTGTCAGCTGCCAATCTGACCTTGGCACATCCTCTCAGAGCCTGAGGGGCTCCTTCTCCCAACCTCAGAATATCTGTGTAACTTCCTCGCTCCAGGCCTGGAAGGTCGGTGGAGGCGAGCCTCCTTCTGTCCTGTTCGTGGCTGCACCTGGTCCCTAGGCTGCTGCCCCACTCCCAGGCCAGCCCCGGCCAGGGCTGAAGAGGATGGAGAGAAGGAGGCAGGCCAACTGACCACTGTCTCCTCTCCACAGCCTGTTCCCTTCACTGGGAAGATTGAAGGGGGTCTCCAGGATGGACACAAGGTCACCGTCATGGGGCGTGTTCTATCCACAGAAGAAAACAGGTACTGGGAATTGTTGTCTCTCTCGGCCTCAACCCTGAATGAACCAGGGTACTGTCAGCTCAGGATGGTCCACAGAGCATCCTCCAAGCTGCCCAAACCTGTTCAGGGGATGGGAAGGGCCTGGCCCTGCCAACAGTGCTCAGTGCCCCCTACCACCTACCTGTGGCATCCGGGGCACCATTAGCCAGACTCCCCAGAGACAGGGGCAATGGAGGCTCACGGTCCAGGGAGGGAAGCAGGCCAGCCCAGAGGTGGAGTTCTGGGACTGAACTTTGTATACGATGACCCAGAGCTGCAGATACGTCACCTCCCTTCGTTTCCTCCAGCCAGTCTCATCTGCTTTGGAAACTTTATTTGAGGTGACCTGGAAATATTGAAACTTGCCATCAAAGTTGTATTTGGTCTCTTTCAGTCTCAAGGTTTTTCCCACTAAAGTCAATTCAAAATATAGATAACTCAGCTGTTTCCCATTCCCTTTCTCCTGAGGGGGACTGTCTGGGAACAGAGAAGAGCTTGCATGTATTCCATAGGTGGGAGGTCCTCAGGAGTTCATGCAGCCCTGGCTGAACTATATGGAGCTCCGGGTGGCATGGAGGCCTGGGACCTGTGCACCCTGAGGTCTGCCGTGCCCACGAGGGCCCCTCTGGACACGTGGCCTCTCTCAGAAGCCTCTCTGTCCCATCCTAGCTGACTTCTACCCCCACTGTTCCTCTCCTTACTTTGCATGGGGCCTGGGGACCTTCTGGATCCCTCCAGGCCCCTCTCCTCTGCAGCCCTACTTCTGCATCTGGCTTCTAGATGACTTCCTCTGCCACTGCCTCCCCTACCAGGTGACACAGCCACAGTGATGTGGGACTCTGAGAGCCCTCAGTGCCTGCAGGGGACTGAGAGGGAAGTGAGGCACCCGGTTCTGAACCCTTGCCTGCAGGGGAACCCAGGACCTTGACTATGAACTCCACCCCTCTCTTTCCCTCCATGTGCCAACCCTTCCTCCCTGCACAGGAGGGCTTTCTACTGCCACTCTGTCCAATAGAGCCTGTCTCTACCTCCGAGGGTCCCCCTTCCGATGGGAGTTGCTTTTCTCTCCTTCCCTGCGGAAGAATTTTCAAAGGAACACAGGGATGAAGCTGGGGGACTGCAAAGGGAAAACGACACCCAGAGACGTGTCAGAAACCCTATTCTCTACTTTAGGAGAAATAGGAACTTAAACTTTCTCATTTCAGGGTCACTTGGAGCTTTGTTTTCATTGGAGGGAAGGCTGCTACGTTTTGAAACACACCAGTTCCTCCTGCCCCTGATGGCTGAGGGCTCACAGAGCATCTTTGTATTTAGGATGGCATTCAGAACTCACAGCCTTATCCATGAAAGCAAATGGGCTCTGGGGGTTTCATGGTGGTCCAGTGACCGGGACTCCAGTCTTCCATCACAGAGGTCATGGATTTGATTTCTGATCAGAGAACTAAGATCCTCGAGCCATGAAGTCAAAAGAAACCCCAGATAAACAAGCAAAACAGAGCACTCTGCGGGTAGAATGTCCACTGAGGGCCACCCGAGGGTGTGGGGTGGAGCCTGGTTCTGTGGTGATGGCATGGGAGCCAGATGTGCCGTCTGACTGTTGTGTGTTAGCTGGGAGCCTGAGAGACCCCAAGAAGCAGACTGGGAACCACACTGGCACTGAGTTCAGGCAAGGTGCTGGAGAGATGCTCATTGGATAATTCAGGCTGGACCTTGGTTAGGGGACATGCATGAGCTCCATCTGGGAAAAAGCAGAACAAGGATCTGTTGCATCCCTTTGGTGAGCCAGGCCCCTTGGAAGCTCCTTTTGTCTTCCCTCCTCACCTTATAGTTTCAGCTATATCCAAAAGAGGTGGAGATGGTGAGGGGCTTCCTCTGAGGTGAGATGGGAACAAGAGATACTTATTTAGGGGTGCTCTTGGGCCGTTTCGGTTGTCATCCCCGAAGGAAGGCAGTCACCCCTTTCCTGCGTGGGGCAGTTTGAGGATAGCATGGTCCTGGGTCATTGCAGATGACAAACAGGGCAGATCTGGGGTCGAGTCCAGGCCTGCTGACCTCACTCAGGTCAGGTGGACACATGACACCCTCTGAAGAGGGACAGACGCACACTCTGAGGTCCCCATGCCCAGAGACCTAGGGCTTTCTGTGTCTCCCATTTAGACACCATCTCTGTAGGTGTCCCATCAATGCACTTGTTCTTTCCATTTGTCCTCTTTCCCAACTGAGCAGACACAGGCTGACCTCCAGGGAGCCACCACTTGGCCCCAAAGACTCTCACTTCTAGGCACATTCCTCTACTTCCAACTTGGACACAAATTTCTTTACCCATTTCCTCCCTATTTTTAGAAAACCACACTGTAAGGGCAAAATGTGGTAAGGGCACAAAACACACAGTGCAAATTCGATGAGCCAAAGGGATGGGACGAGACTAGGGATGGGTAGCAACCAGCCACGCAGGTTGTCTGCAGGCTCCCAGACGAGGTCAGTCAAGGAGTGAGCACCTCCTGTTCCCACGCTTGGCAGTAAGCCAGGACACTGTCTGCTGTTCCTTGACCTAGGTTTGAAGTGAACTTTCAGATGGGCATGAGTGACACGAACAACATTGCCTTCCACTTCAACCCTCGGTTTGAAGGAAGCGGGCATGTGGTCTGCAACACGATGCAACTGGGAAACTGGGGGCCGGAGGAGAAGAAGATGCAGATGCCCTTCCAGAAGGGGAGTCTGTTTGAGATCTGCTTCGAGGTAGACAGCTCCTCGTTCAAGGTGAGTGGGAACCTCCTCTCTTCCGCTGTCTGTTCCCCAGCCTCATAAGGTGCTGGGAGCAGCCTTTAAATAGTCATGTGAGCAGCACTCTGTACAGAGAAGAGGACTATTTCCTTGTTTGGCCGCAGTCTCCTTACAAACCTTCCCCTGCATCTACAGGTGCGCCTGTTGCTTCTTTTACTCTGGAGGTAAGGACTAGAGAAGTCACCGTGATGCTTTTTGGCCTCCTGCATCCTTCTGTCTAAGCTATTTCCCTTTCTCTGTCGTAGCCCTTGTTCCACTCCAGGTCCCTGGGAATATTTGTTTCTCTGTTACCTTGTTGCTGCATTTCTCCAGGTGTTATTAAAGACTTAGTTCTGCCTGGCATTGCACATTGGTTTTGCAAGCAGAGCGGTGTCTCTGGCCTTGGGGAGATGGGAGGGGAGCTGAGAACATCTGTGTCTCTTTTCTCTGTGTCAACATGAATGTCCCCACCCCCTCATCATACAACCTGACGTCACTTCTTCTCTGCTCCCCATGGACATTTGCATGTATATTTCAATAACACCACAGGAGAGCTAAGACTAGAAAGACAGACCTACTGTGGTAAATGCATGCCAGAAGAACGAAGAAGCCAAGGACTAGAGTCAGGTGGAGGTTGCCCTTCGATGCACTTAGGGTCCCAAGCATGTTCCTGCAACTGGTACAGCTCTGCAGGCTGTTGCCCTGACCTACAGGGGATTGATGTAAGAACGAGATACAGGTCGAAATGTCTGGAGGCAGGGGTCCCAGCGGCACGGATGTGATCCCAGCTGGTCCTGGACCCCCTCTAGCCATGTGTGCTCATCTCAACAGGTGACGGTGAATGGGAGAATCTTCTTGGATTATGCACACCGTTTGCCCTTCGACCAAGTCAATGCCATCTCCATCGGTGGCTGCGTGCATGTGTCCTACATCAGCTTCCAGGTCAGACTCCACTCAGCACTCGTCCCAGGGGCTGGGTGTGGGGCCCCGTCCCCTGTGCGGGTCCTGCTGTGTGAACCGAAAGGGGCCAGCCAGTCTCCTCTCCAGGTGCTTCTGGGTTCACAGCCCTGGCTGCCCCAGTCTGTCCTTCTTGTGTCGCTGTCTCATTCTGGGACGCCCGCTCAGGCTCCTGGATTGGAGAGTTTCTTGTCTTTGTCACTCTCTGTCATCCCCTGGTGAGGAGGCCCTGGGCTTCTAGAAAGAACTTGGAATCGAACTGAATCCAGCTCAGATCCCCGGCTCTGCCATTTTCATCGGCTGGGGAATCTTAGACGAGCGACTTCACCTCTCCCAGCCTTAGTCTCTTCACGTGTGGAATGAGCATGATCAGCCACCCCACAGGTCATTGTGTGAGTTCAATGAGACCATACACATTGAAGGGCACAGTATATCCTTTCCATTGCCATTCCCGGGTTTATTGGACCTTCTCTGTATATTATAATTTTTGAGTGTGTTAGCAACATCTAAAAGGTCAGGACCAATTTTGCAAAATGAAACAGTTCTGGAGTAGGATGGTGGTGACTTTTGCACAACCACAGGAGTGCACTGCTGGACTGTAGGTACACTCGTGTGTGTGACTGGTTGGTCAGTCATGTCCGACTCTTCGTGACCCCATGGACTGGAGCCCACCAGGCTCCCCTGTCCACGGTGCTTCTCCAGGCAAAAACACTGGACTGGGTTGCCAGGCCCTCCTCCAGGGGATCTTCCCAACCTGGGGATCTTCCCAACCCAGAGATCAAACCCAGGCCTCCCACATTGCAGGTGGGTTCTTTACAGTCTGAGCTAGTACACTCAAGATGGTTAATTTTACATGAAGTACATTTCACCACTGTTTAGCAAAAGAGGTCATGTAGATTTCTTCTTCCTCCTGAAGATGGAGAGGTCCCAGGAGACTGATCACCTCAAGGATGCTGACTAGAAAATTCCAGTCTGGCTGATTAAGACTACATTCCTGGGGAAGCTCAAAGCTACAGTTAGGTCAGGTGTGAAACCTAGGTTTGGTATCATGGGCTTCAACAAATTGAGGCCATTTTGAACCTGTGGTTTTCTCTTTAACTATACCCCACTTTGTAGCAAACTCTCAGCCTAACCAAAAGATATAATCAGAATGTAAGGCATTAGCGTCACTCTCACCTGCGGATACAGAGTCCCCACAGCTCTGTTCACCCTTGGTGTGGTCTCCATGGCCAGGACTGTTTGCTTAATCTCTCTGACATGTGTAACCCAGCAGGATGCTATGGGGGCATCCTGGGACAGCCCCATGACCCATGAGGGTTATAAACCTTTAGCCTCCTAGGCCTTCCCCAAGTTCCAAGGATAAATTTAAGTAAGAAAATGCAGAAGCAAAGGGTAACAGTCAAGCAAAACAAGGTGATCATAGGTTAACCATTAAACAGCATCAAGGACCTTGAGTTCCTCCTCAAGAGCTATAGACCGTATTCTGAACCAAATCCTTTGTGCTGTTTTACAGATATAGAAATCCCTACCGTGTGGAAGATGTTCACTGTATGGTGCTCACATGGTCTTAGAACCCAGAAGCTTGATGATATTGGCTCCCCATTACCTCACCACCAACCAATCAGAAGACATCCATGAGCTGATCACACACCCTTCACCCTCTCCCTCACCCAGTGTTTAAGACCATTTCCCTGAAAGTCATCGTGGAATTTGGGGTTTTTCAGCTTGCCTGGACTCCTTGCTTGGTACCTGCAATAAATGCTGCGCTTTCGTTCATCATAACCCTGTGTCAGTACTTTGGTTTTACTGTGTGTGGATGAATCGTACTGAGTGGAGGTTAATCTGATCTAGATAGTGATGGATGGATTGGAAATTCTGATGATAAATTCAGTTGAAAGATTACTTTCTTTAGCAATGCAATGGGGGTTCCAAAGTGGGGCTTTATCTTTCCTAGTCAGTGGCAGAGAAAAAGAAAGGGAAAGAAGGAGAAAGGGTGTCATGTTAAAGTGTGAAGACTTGATCCATTCTCTCGAGAGGCCCAGGCAGCCTACCTGAATGTCATCTACTGCTCTTCGTCCTCACTTTGATTCTGAAGTCTCCATCACTTGGACAGGACCAGGCGCCATGTGGGGTCTTCTTCAGTCCTGAGACATATATCCAAGATTCAAGAGCTTGACTGTCATCCATGCAGTTGGGATGATCTGGTACAGTCCCTTTCAAAGAGATTAAAGGGAAGTTTTTGCTCTTAGTGATTCCAAATCAGATGGTAGAAGACAACTGTGACTGAGTTTGGTGAGCTGTAGCCAGACTAAGTGCCCTCCAAGCCTCAGCTCACTCATTGCTCACACAGTCTTATCATAGGAGGCCCTTGATTAGCTAGAGATGAGGAAAAACCGAAACTTAGAGAGTGTAGGGGAGCAAAGGTTGCCCCCCTAAATGTGTCACTTTGGCACGAGTATTCATCTAGGCTGATTCTTCTCAAGAAACTGAAGACTCAAAGTTTTTTTTTTACCTCCTCCTCAACACGGGGTCACAAAGAGTCAGATACGACTGAGTGACTGAACTGAACAACTGCAGCAAAGAATGCTGACAAAGGACGTGTTATAGAAATAGAGCCGCGAGCAGGGATGTTTACAGAAGAACAGAAGCGAGGTGTGGAGATCAGAGTCCACTCTGCACCCAGCAAACGCTTACATACAAAACACTGACTTTTCTGTGAATCGCCTTCCTCCTCTTTGAAGTCCCAAACCATTGCCCTCAGTGTCCTCCTGTGACTTTAGCTGAAGGTGGTTTTTAAACTGATGGTTTTGACCATTTTGGTGGGTAGTTCTCCTGGGTCACTCCTATGTATGCAAGTGTGACTGTACCTTTGTTAGATCGTTTTCCTTTTATTGTGTCTCATGTCAATTTAATCTTAGACCAGCCAGCAGAACCTAGAAGGGTAGAGGAAAATTTCTTCATTCCCCAACATTCATGTTGTAACTTGTGGCAGAATTCACTTCCTTTTTAAGGTGAACGATATTGCATTGCATGTATACTCCTCATTTTGTTAATCCAGTCATCCATCGATGGACACCCGTGTTGCTTGTCTGTTGGCTGTTGTAAATAATACCAGGTACATGGGAATACACATCTCTCTTCAAGCCTCTGCTTTCAGTTCTTTAGGCTGTATAGCCAGACATGGAATTGCTGGCAGTGGTAAGTTGCTTCAGTTGTGTCTGACTTTTTGTGACCCTATGGCCTGTAGCCTGCCAGGCTCTTCTGTCCATGGGATTCTCCTGGCAAGAGTACTGGAGTGGGTTGCCATGATCTTCTCCGGGGGATCTTCCTGACCCAGGGATCAAACCCTGGTGTCCTGCATTACAGGCAGATTCTTTCCCATCTGACCTAGACGTGGAATTGCTGGACCAGATGGCAACTCTGTGTTTAGTTGTTAAAGGAACATCCGAATTGTTCTGTAGGGTCGTCTCAGACTATGCATAGTGATGCTCTCTGTTCAGGAACACCGGGGGCACTCACGTGGGCCTTTACTATTCATGGGAGCCCCAAAGACATTAGGCCAGCTGGAGCTAGTACTGTTGCCAGATGGGCCCTGTGGTCCTTATCACGACTTCAAGACACAGCTCAGCAACAACCATCAGGTAGCTTTGAAAAAAACGAGGATTATTACTCTCAAGTCCTAGGGGCCACATAGCACAATGGCCAGTGGGAAGGAGGGGTGAGAGCACAGGTTGGGGTTCTGCTTTTACTGGGGTCCAAAGGTAGGGTGGTTACGCAGGAACCAGGGGGCAGGAAGAGACATGTGGGGTCACTCAAACAGTTATCTAGGTTGCCCAGGGTTTCCTAGAAAGGAGAACTTAATCGATGGGGCAAGTGTGGCGGCTTATCTGGAAGCTGTAACACAGCTGGCACCATGTTTACGAAAGATGAGTGTCTTTGAAATGGACTCTTTAGTAATCAGAAGCTTAATGCCAGTCTTTTAGGGTCAAGCACGTACACTGTGCTTCCCATCACATCCTCACCATCTAGCATCCCAGCAACAGCACAAAAGGCCTCCTTTCTCCTTGTCCTCATGCACACTTGTCAGTTTCTGGCTTTTTGAGAGGGGGAGGTGGCCGACTCATTTAGAACAGATCCCATGGTCTACAGTGCAGAGAACAGAGAACCTCAGACAAGTGTCTGGACTTTATTATTTTTTTTTTAACCTTTCTTTCTTTTTTTTTTAAATTTTTATTTTAACTTTAGTTTACTTTACATTACTATATTGGTTTTGCCAAACATTGACATTAATTCAC
>SJYQ01003286.1:0-23609 GCA_006410935.1 Redunca redunca
AGTGATGCTTTCTAAGGCCCACTTGACTTCACATTCCAGGATGTCTGGCTCTAGTTGAGGGACCACACCATCGTGATTATCTGAGCCGTGAAGATCTTTTTTGTACAGTTCTTCATATATTAATTGTCTAATATAAGATTAGATAATATTCCCACCATCATCCAATCAGTTACTAGGTCTTGACCAATCTTTTCTCTTGGTATCTCTTAACTCTATCCTCTCCTTTGTATTACCCTGAATGACAGAGTCTTAACTCTACCCTCTCCTTTGTATTACCCCTGAATGATGGAGTATTATTTTCCAAATCGTACACATGCCACTAGCAGTACAGAAGATTATTTTAGACTGCATGTAGGAATAAATTTTTAAAAGGAGCCATTATTTATTTTATTTTAAGATATGTAAGTTTTATTTCTGAATCAATAGGTTTGAATTTTAAAGCAGGTTGATATTAAAGTAAGGATTAAGTAAAAGACATATAGGCCGTACATTTAAATGCAAAAAAATCTTGAACACTTTTATGGGAATAACTGATATTTGAAAAGTATGTTACCTGGACTGTCTTTATACCCTAGCGTTATCCCTACTTTTTTTCTGTCTCCATACTGTCCCCCGAGTTATCTTGCTAAATAAAAATCTGATCCTATAGCCCTTTGCCTTAAGCATCATCCACCCTTAAGCTTCTTTAAAGGACAAATCCCAATCTTAGGAATGTATAGAGGTCTTCATCATCTGGACCTTGTTTTTGTTCCTGACTTCATTGATTGCAACTTCCATAGCACAATTTATGCTCCAGCAAAATCAAGCTGATGAAATTCCTTGATCATATTCCATATAACTTTACAACACTTTGCATTTAGGCACTGTTGTGTTTTTGTTGTTGTTTGGTTTTTGTTTGTTTTGTTTTGCTTGAGTACTCATTTATTTGCTTATCCAAATGGAGAATTTACTTCATGCCAGTACCACAGTGTCTTTATTACTGTAGTTTTTAATAATTTTGAAATTGGGAGGCAGCTGTTTTCTGCCTTGCTTTTTGGCAATGCTTTTTTTGCTATTCTTGGTTCTTTATATTTTTATATAAATTTGAAGATTAGAAATTTATCAATTTCTGGGGAATAAAGCCTGATGGAAATTTAATAAATTTAATAAAGTTGTACTCAATCTGTATTTCATGTGATTTTTCTTCTTTAGGTTGTAATATATAATATGGTAGATTACATTGACTGATTTTTGAATGTTGAAGAAGTTTTGTATCACTGGAATAAACTTCATTTGGTCATGAGGTATAATTATTTTATATGTTGCTGGTTTCCATTTGCTAATATTTTGTTGAAAATTTTCACATCTATCTTTATAAGGAATATTTGTTTCTTGTTTTAATAATATATTTTTAATGGCTTAAGTATCAGGGTAATATGGCCTCCTAGAGTTGAAGAGTGTTGTTTTTTCCTCTATTTTCTGAAAAAAATTTTGAAGTGTTGATGTTATGTATTCTGTAAATGCAATTAACCAATTAATCCATGAAATTCTGGGCTTTTTTGTGGGACAAGACTTAAATTTATGAATTGCTTACTATTACTGTGGGATATAAAATAGTGCAGTCATGTGAGATCTGTGCCTGGGTCTCAGGTCTCAGTCAACTGTCTTAGGAAGACACGAGGCTAGGAATGGAAGACCAGGAAATAAATATTAAAACTTTACTAAGATATCACTATATACCCACCAAAATGGCTACGGTATAAAAGAAGAGAAATAGCTTGGAATTTTTAGTGTTGGAGAGGATATAGAGTAACTAGAACTTGTATCTGTGCTGGGGGGAGTGTATGTTGGTGTGGCCCCTTTGGAAAACTAGTTTTATAAAATAAGCTGAGCATATTGATACCCTGTGACCTGGCAGTTCAACTCCTAGATATATACTTAATAGAAATTCATAAACATGTTCACCAATAGGTGAGTACTAAAATATTTATAGCAGCACTATCCATAATAACCCCAAGCTGCAGGTCATTGGATGCAAAATACCTTTGCTATGCTTATTCTTTTCCTAGACTACCCTTATCTAGTCTGCTTCTTTATTCCCCACTTCAATTATAAATCACCCAATTTTTCTAGACATAAATTTTAGCATCATTCCTAACAATGCCCACTTTGTCCCAAACCGTTTCCAACTGCATAAAAATTTTGTTCACTACTCATTAATTTTTAATGTTAATGTCTTGTGCATTCCACAGTATTTCTGGCTGGAACTCTCACCTCGATATCAAAGTACCTTCTGAAGCTCTTGTATCAGAATCTCAAATCCAGGTAACTTACTTTAAAAAGTGGGGAGGAGGGGGGTGGGATATGTTGGCTTATTGTACCAACTATGAACTGCCACAATAATCCTGCATCAGAAAATAAAACAAAATCTCTGTGAAATATAATACTAAAATTTATTTTGCTCTGTTAGTCTGTGAATTAGGTGAGCGGTCTGTGGGTTGGACTGGATTGAATAACCTTGGCTGGGCTAGTTTATGTGTCTGAGGTAGACTGACAGGTCAGCTGCCCAGTATTTGGGTTGACTTAACTTTCTCTATATGGTTTCTCAACCTTCAGCATGTTGCCCTCAGTTTGTTCTTATGGCAAAGGCAGGGTTTCTAAAGAACAAATTGTCTTAGGTTTTCTGAGGCCCAGGCTCATAACTGGAACACAGGCACTTCTACCTCATTTTGTTGCCCAAGGCATGTCACAGCTATGCCAGATTTAAGGCATGGAGAAATAGATGCTACATTTTGAAGGAAGGAGATGAAAATTCAAACTGCAAAGGGCACACGTAAAGAGAGAGAGGACGACATGGTGCCATTTTCACATTCAGTATACTATACTCATATAAACCAAAGTTAGAAATGGGATGAAGCTATTTTCAGAGAAGATCAGATATAAGGATAGAACTCTTTTCTCTGTTCAGCTGTAATCTGTAATTTTCAGGCAGCTAGCATGTACTCTTCTCTGTTCCTTTCACTGTGGTCATGGATAAATGGTTATTATTTATCATTAACCTAATCAAGATAAGGTAGGATGCTCTTTCCATCTACATTCAGAAAAAAAAAAAAAGGGAAAGTACACTTACTAAAAGGGGGAGGAAGAGTGATGGGAAGGCAAAATTAATGTTACTCTGGTCTTAAGCAATTTAGTTCCTTCACATTCTTATACTATACAGCATCAGTGGAGTTTTTCTCTATTAACATCTCATCATGTTACTTCCCAGCTTAAATTCACTGCCTGAAGTTAAATATAAGCCTTTTAGTATGACATGATGTGCTTGTCAATGTGCTGCAAACATATCTCTATAGTCTTTTTTATCTGCTTCTTCTTTCCTTGGTTACTCAAAGATATAGCCATAGTGATCCATTTGCCATGACAAAAATGTATGATGCACTTTTGCCAAAGTTTTAATTATATATTCTTGATTATTTGGCCCAAATCTATGTCTCCTCCATGCTTTCTATCAGTCCATTTCAGCACCTAGTAATGTATGATCAAAGTGAAGTGAAAGTAAAGTCGCTCAGTCCTGTCGGACTCTTTGCGACCCCAGGGACCGTAGCCTACCAGGCTTCTCTGTCCATGGGATTTTCCAGGCAAGAACACTGGAGTGGGTTACCATTTCCTTCTCGAGGGGATCTTCCTGACCCAGGGATTGAACCCGGTCTCCCGCATTGGAGGCAGTCGCTTTAACCTCTGAGCCACCAGGGAAGCCCAACTGTATTTCTGTCCCTAAACCCCTGATATTTTATGATCCAGTGCCTTTACTTAAATAGCATGCCCCTTAAACAGTATGCCTCTCCCTTTCTCATTCTCCAGCATAAACTTGATTATTCTTCAAAACTTAGGTCCAATATTTTCCTCTCCATAAATCTTGCTTTATCAATAAATTAATTATTCATTATTCTCCCATAATCCCTATCATACTACATTATTAGTATTTGTATTTTTTCCAGCACTTCTCCCTCTGAAATTCTTTTATTTCTTGTCTTTTAATCCTCTGTGTTAGCATCATGCCCAGACTATACTACCTACACAGTAATTCCTGATAATTATTTTGTTTTTAGTAATTAGTGCTGCTGCTGCTGCTGCTAAGTCGCTTCAGTCATGTCCGACTCTGTGCGACCCCATGGACAGCAGCCTACCAGGCTCCCCCGTCCCTGGGAGTCTCCAGGCAAGAACACTAGAGTGGATTGCCATTTCCTTCTCCAATGCATGAAAGTGAAAAGTGAAAGTGAAGTCGCTCAGTCGTGTCCGACTCTTTGCTACCCTATGGACTGCAGCCCACCAGGCTCCTCTGCCTATGGGATTTTCCAGGCAAGAGTACTGGAGTGGGGTGCCATTGCCTTCTCCGATAGTAATTAGTAATCTTCAATAATTTAAGTGCACATAAATGTTGGAGGCTGAATTGAAAAAGGATACTATATAGTCATGAAAAATATTTGCCAATCTCCTTGAATAGAAAAATCACTTTCAATTCTGAACACTAGAATAAAAATAAGTGATTATTTTGAACATTCAGTCTTCTCCAAAATCTTTAAAACACCTAAAACTAGTGTAGTTCAAAACTCACTTATCAACTTTATCTTTGAAATTTCATTATTGTATTAGATATGAATTATTCTCTCCTCCCATACAAAAACTGTGTCACTATCTTTTGAAATTAAATATCCAGTATTTCTTCCTTGGTCAAATTCGAATGTATCCTCTGTCTAAGCAGAGATAGATGCATTTTTACTTTGTTCTGTAAAACCATATGCACTAGTGATAAATGAGCAGTGTCTGTGGTTACAGTTGTTCTTATCTCTTTTGAAGCAGAAAATCTGGCAGTCTCTTATCTAAACTTTAACAAGTGGAGATAAACCTTGATAGAAAAATGTTTCTGGACTGCCATCACTTTTAGCAAGAGTAAACTATTTAAACTAAAAGCAGCTGTTTGTTTCCAAAAAATAAATCTAAAAGTAGAATTCTCTCCAAAGAATGGCATATAATTCAATGTAGCTTTCAATCAAGCACAAATGCAACTGTCCCGCACATTTATCTGTTATAAATACAAAGCCATCTTATAAATTAAGTTCTTTTGGCTTTGAACTAAGCTGGCTATTGAAATAATGTCCAGTCTGTGCCATTAATATTATCAAGGAAGTAGTGTTAATATTGTAGTACAAGCTATTAAGCTTATAAACACCTATATTTTATTTTTCTAACAATTGGTAAATCCATTTGCTAGATTTTAACTTATGTCTCATCAAGTGGGAATTCCCCTGAAAGTACTTAGCAGAATGGCTCCTGATGGAGGAAGGTAGTTCAAGATCAGCGTTCCTAGTCCCTTTCAGAAGGGACTACAGAAAGAAAAAGAATTTCATGGAAGAAGAAAAAAAGATAAATCCTAACAGTGAAGAAGGCAGTAAATAAACAACTAGTTCTGTATTATGAGGGACAGATGTGTACATTTTAAATCTGAAGATTGCCACCCCAATTTGTTGCCTTCCTTGCTCCAATTAGCTCAGGGCTCTGATGTGCCTGATCTAATTGCTGACACAAATTGCCTTTTTTTTCTTTCTTTAATGCTTATTCTTTGGCATATGTAGGTACAATTTTTTTCTCTTGCACAAATACTAGGCTGATATATAATAAAGTGTAGTGTATTTTCAAGTTATTTCATTAACATAACTTTCGAATTTCCTCCCCTCTTCTTCCCTTCCTTTTATTCCTTTCTTTTTTTTCCTTTTTGTTCATCAGAGCAAAAGTGAACATTACCACAGTTGAGCAAAAAATATTTTTCTTTATAAATAAATTAATATAAGATATATGTGTATACACTTTAAATAAATCATATTAAGATAAAATGGCTAATTAAGCTAAATTCCCTTAGACTATAATATATGCCTCTGTGAATCTAAGTATCAAGGAATCATTTCCTGTCGTTTTGCAGAATGGAAATCACCAAGTTTGACTTCCAAAATACTGTAGTACTTTCTAATTCTTTTCAACTTGGGCTTAAAGAAAGACACTTTATCTGTAATTAAATTTAAAGTATTCTTCAGAATTAGTGTGAAATTTTGTTAGAAATCTGGAATGCAAGGATTTTGCACTGTAAAGCTCAACATTCAGAAAACTAAGATCATGGCATCTGGTCCCATCACTTCATGGGAAATAGATGGGGAAACAGTGGAAACAGTGGCAGACTTTATTTTTGGGGGGCTCCAAAATCACTGCAGATGGTGATTGCAGCCATGAAATTAAAAGACGCCTCTCCTTGGAAGGAAAGTTATGACCAACCTAGATAGCATATTCAAAAGCGGAGACATTACTTTGCCAACAAAGGTCTGTCTAGACAGTCAAGGCTATGGTTTTTCCAATGGTCATGTATGGTTGTGAGAGTTGGATGATGAAAAAGGCTGAGCGCCGAAGAATTGATGCTTTTGAATTGTGGTGTTGGAGAAGACACTTGAGAGCCCCTTGGACTGCAAGGAGATCCAACCAATCCATTCTGAAGGAGATGAGTCCTGGGTGTTCTTTGGAAGGACTGATGCTGAAGCTGAAACTCCAATACTTGGGCCACCTGATGCGAAGAACTGACTCACTGGAAAAGACCCTGATGCTGGGAGGGATTGGGGGTAGGAGGAGAAGAGGATGACAGAGGATGAGATGGCTGGATGGCATCACTGACTCGATGGACATGAGTTTGGGTGGACTCCGGGAGTTGGTGATGGACAGTGAGGCCTGGCGTGCTGCAGTTCATGGGATTGCAAAGAGTTGGACACAACTGAGCGACTGAACTGACTAACTGATATGAACAAATAATTTCTACTCTAGGGATTTTGGGGGGTAAATTCAGCTGTCTTATTACTAATCAATCTCCTTCATAGTTGATGTTGAGATTAAAGTTATCAGTTTGGTTTATTTTTATCCATTGGGAGAACTACAATCTTTGAATAAGAGTTTGTGTCTGATATCATATTTTAGTTGTGTTCCCAGTTTTCATAAAGGAAATATATGATAGAGGAATTCAAGTAATACTACTACTTTAAAATTATGAAATGTTTTTCTTGGCACAACCATGCATTTCATAGCTATGATTTTCCAACTCAAATGATTAGTGACAACAGATAGCAGTGAAGGGGTAAGGCACTTCTGTTTCAGTTGGATTGGGTGAAGGTAACTGAAAGTTTTACTGGAAGACAAGTAAATTTATTCAAGAAAAAGAAAGCCAGAATCATTTCTTAAAGAGAAGTCTTTAAGACTTACTGTCAACAAAACTGAGCTGTTAATTTTCTTCATTAAATTGTAGCATTCTCCCCTCCCCCGAAAAGGACTTGATTTTTCTTAACATCCTGCCTCCACACTTTGAATAATCACACTCTCTGAAGGTACTAAGTATGTACCAATTCCAATTACTTCATTACAAAATAGAGATCTTCAAAGAGGAAAATTGCTAGTGAGTTATAATGGTAAAGTAAATATAGTTTTTAAAAAGTTTTATCCACCCTAATGGATTGGTCTACTTTCTTTCAGTCCTTCACACCAGTTAGAAATTAAGGTTTGTAGAACAACATATTTTAGGGCTGACAAGAGTTTATGTATTCAAAGCTATGGTTTTCCCAGTAGTCATGTATAGATGTGAGAGTTGGACCATAAAGAAGGCTGAGCACCAAAGAATTGATGCTTTCAAATTGTGGTGCTGGAGAAGACTCTTGAGAATCCCTTGGACAGCAAGGAGATCAAACCAGTCAATCCTAAAGGAAGTCAATGCTGAATATTCATTGGAAGAACTGATACTGAAGCTGAAGCTCCAATACTTTGCCACCTAATGCAATGAGCTAGCTCATTGGAAAAGACCCTGATGCTGGGAAAGGTTTGAGAGCAGGTAGAGAAGGGGCCAACAGAGGATGATACAGTTGGATGGCATCATCAACTCAATGGACATGAGTCTGAGCAAATTCTGGGAGATAGTGAAGGACAGGGAAACCTGGCGAGCTGCAGTTCACGGGGTTGCAAAGAGTCAGACACGACTTAGTGACTGAGCAACAGTGAACGACAACAACCACATAAAGCCCTGTGTTTAAAGCAAAATTACTCTTGGAAACATTCCAAGCTAGTCGCTGTCTTCTGCTTAATTATAATTCCCCTATCTCTTGAACTAGTTTCCAGAGTTAGCTAACAGCACAGTTTATCAAGATGGTTCTTTAAGCACTGATTCTAATTTTCTCATTTTTTTTCTGCACAATTTTTACTTATTCTTTCAAGTTATACTAGTTACCTTTAATGTTTACATTACCATATCACCTATATTCAGATATTAATCCAACTTTAAATTGTCAAATGGTTGTTTCCTCATATATTTTTACTATTTAATCTATTATCATTACTATATCTATCAGTGAATTGAATAAGTACCTTAACTCTATGAAAATATGAAAAGGACAAAACTTCACCTTCATGCTTATTGCATTTTTGTGGTGGATTTGTGTTGAAATCAGGCTTCATGACTGATTCATGCCTGGAAAACCATCTCAGCATCAATGAAAAATGGTCTCTGTTCCATATGTATTCTCCAACATTTAAAGCAGTAGACTTAAATGATAGTATCAAAATTTTACTTCAGTTTTACAGTTTATTATGCTCTAGTATAATTCTTTATACAATTTAGACATTCCGGCTGTGACGGACCATGCAGAAGTGTGGCCGAGAGGAGCTACCCCTCATCCAAAGTCAGGGGCGGCGATCGAGAGTGCCAGGCTGCGAGGGCGCAGGAGTGGTGGAGAGGAACTACCTCATGTCCAAGGTCATGGGTGGCGACTGAGTTGAGCTACCCCATGTCCGAGGTCAGGGGCGGCGGCCAAGAGGAGCAACCCCACATCCAAGAAATGGCTGCACGGGTGCAGGAGGGTGGAGAGGAGCTACACCACGTTCAAGGTCAGGAGGGGCGGCCCTGAGGAGACAACCCTCCTCCAAATTAGGGAGCAGCAGCTGTGCTTTGCTGGAGCAGCCATGAAGAGATACTCCACACCAAGGTAAGAGTAACCCAAGTAAGATGGTAGGTGTTGCAAGAGGGCATTAGAGGGTAGACACACTGAAACCATAATCACAGAAAACTAGCCTATCTGATCACATGGACCACAGCCTTGTCTAACTCAATGAAACTAAACCATGCCATGTGGGGCCACCCAAAATGGACAGTTCATGGTGGAGAGGTCTGACAGAATGTGGTCCACTGGAGAAGGGAATGGCAAACCACTTCAGTATGCTTGCCTTGAGAACCCCATGAACAGTATGAAAGGCAAAACGATAGGATATTGAAAGAGGAACTACCCAGGTCGGTAGGTGCCCAATATGTTACTGGAGATCAGTGGAGAAATAACTTCAGAAAGAATGAAGGGATGGAGCCAAAGCAAACATAACACCTAGTTGTGGATGTGACTGGTGATAGAAGCAAGGTCTGATGCTGTAAAGAGCAATATTACATAGGAACCTGGAATGTCAGGTCCATGAATCAAGGCAAATTGGAAGTGGTCAAACGGGAGATGGCAACATTCTAGGAATCAGCAATCTAAAATGGACTGGAATGGGTGAATTTAACTCAGATGACCATTATATCTACTACTGCGGGCAGGAATCCCTCAGAAGAAATGGAGTAGCCATCATGGTCAACAAAAGAGTCTGAAATGCAGTATTGGATGCAATCTCAAAAATGACAGAATGAACTCTGTTCGTTTCCAAGGCAAACCATTCAATATCACAGTAATCCAAGTCTATGCCCCAACCAGTAATGCTGAAGAAGCTGAAGTTGAATGGTTCTATGAAGACCTACAAGACCTTTTAGAACTAACACCCAAAAAAGATGTCCTTTCATTATAGGGGACTGGAATGCAAAAGTAGGAAGTCAAGAAACACCTGGAGTAACAGGCAAATTTGGCCTTGGAATGCNAGGAAGCAACAGTTAGTACTGGACATGGAACAACAGACTGGTTCCAAATAGGAAAAGGAGTACGTCAAGGCTGTATATTGTCACCCTGCTTATTTAACTTATATGCAGTGTACATCATGAGAAACGCTGGACTGGAAGAAGCTAAGCTGGAATCAAGATCGCCAGGAGAAATAACAATAACCTCAGATATGCAGATGACACCACCCTTATGGCAGAAAGTGAAGAGGAACTAAGGAGCCTCTTGATGAAAGTGAAAGAGGAGAGTGAAAAAGTTGGCTTAAAGCTCAATATCCAGAAAACGAAGATCATGGCATCTGGTCCCACCACTTCATGGGAAATAGATGGGGAAACAGTGGAAACAGTGGCTGACTTTATTTTTTTGGGCTCCAAAATCAATGCAGATGGTGATTGCAGCCATGAAATTAAAAGACGCTTACTCCCTGGAAGCAAAGTTATGACCAACCTAGACAGCATATTGAAAACCAGAGACATTACTTTGCCAACAAAGGTCCATCTAGTCAAGGCTATGGTTTTTCTAGTAGTCACATATGGATGTGAGTGTTGGACTCAGAAAGCTGAGCGCCAAAGAATTGATGCTTTTGAACTGTAGTGTTGGAGAAGACTCTTGAGAGTCCCTTGGACTGCAAGGAGATCCAACCAGTCCATTCTGAAGGAGATCAGCCCTGGGATTTCTTTGGAGGGAATGATGCTGAAGCTGAAACTCCAGTACTTGGGCCACCTCATGCAAAGAGCTGACTCATTTTAAAAGACCCCGATGCTGGGAGCGACTGGGGGCAGTAGGAGAAGGGGACAACAGAGGATGAGATGGCTGATGGCATCACTGACTCGATGGACATGAGTCTGAGTAAACTCCGGGAGTTGGTGACTGACAAGGAGGCCTGGCATGCTGTGATTCATGGGGTCACAAAGAGTCAGACACAACTGAGTGACTGAACTGAACTGATCTGATACAGACCTACTTACACTTCTGACTTTTTGTTTCACTTTGTCATATCTCCTGTGGTTTAAAGTTCAAGCTTCTAACATCCTCTCATAGCACTTAAGAGACAAAATTCTTCTTTGAGTACAAATTTGCACCTAACTGCTGATGCATATTGCTTGCATCAATTCTGAGTTGTCTTTGAGATTAAACATCCAGTTCTTAAAAGTTCAAAGTGTAATGACTTTCTCTCCCTTGCTTCTGCCACATAAAGCAATTGAATTTCACTTTAGCAACATATTTAAGTGATATATACTTGCCAAGGGATTCATTTATGTCTTACTGCCATTCAATACCTGCCAAAGACTCCTTTAAGACTAACAATTGAGGACAGCCTAGCAGGGATTTTTCTATCAGAAAATATTTTCCAAGTTCTATCCCAGTATTATTTAAGAGGACATTAAAAAAAGTGTCTGGGCCTTCTGTTTCAGTCTTCTATATTGATATAATATCATAACCTGCACTTCATAAAAGAATTCTTTAAATATTAACCATAAAACTGTGACTATGCATCTTCTGAAAATTTTTATTTAAACAGGTATTATTAGAATAATTAAAATTAATTGAGATACCTTTGTAGTAGTTAAAGATATTTTCTACTCTGTTGTTAAGTGTCATACAGGGCAAATTCCCCGTTGATTTCTGAGGGGGGAATTGTGCATTTACATGTGAATTAGTATAATTTGTGAGTGGCACAGTGTTTGTTTGCCTTTTTTGGCCTTAATTTTCAGAAGATGTATAATCACTTATCACAATATTGGTAACTTTTTAATCTAGGGTTTGACAACTCCTTATCTGTGGCTTACATTTATTTTTAAATTTCATAATATTTCCCCCTTTTACTGTGTATTTGATTTTATTCTTCCCAAAATCTTATTGGAGGATAATAATCATCATAAGTAAATTGAGAGGAGATAAATACATTGTGACTATAAGAAAACACTCCAAGAAAACTGATTAAAAATGGGCAAAAGATCTAAATCAACATTTTCCCAAAGAGAACATGTAGATGGTAACCATGAACATGATAAGATGCTGAACAACACTAATTTTTAAAGAAGTTACCTGGTGCCTCAGATGATAAAAAATTGGCCTGCAATGCCAGAGATCTGGGTTCGATCCCTGGGTTGGGAAGATCCGTTGAAGAAGGGAATGGCTACCCACTCCAGTATCCTTACATGGAGCATCCCATGTACAGAGGAACCTGAGGGGCTATAACCCATGAGGTCACAAAAAGTTGGACACAACTGAGTGACTAACACTTTCATTTTCTTTCACTTTCAAATCAAAACTACAATGAGGTATCACCTCACAATGGTGATCATAATCAAAATCATCAAATCAAAAATGACAATAATAAAAATGTCTACAAATAATAAATCCTGGAGAGAATGTGGGAAAAAAAGAATCCTCTATGCCAAAGCCTTTGACTGTGTGGATCACAATCAACTGTGGGAAATTCTGAAAGAAATGGGAATACCAGACCACCTGACCTGCCTCTTGAGAAATCTGTATGCAGGTCAGGAAGCAACAGTTAGAACTGGACATGGAACAACAGACTGGTTCCAAATAGGAAAAGGAGTACGTCAAGGCTGGATATTGTCACGCTGCTTATTTAACTTATATGCAGAGTACATCATGAGAAACCCTGGACTGGCAGAAGCACAAGCTGGAATCAAGATTGCTAGAAGAAATATCAATGACCTCAGATATGCAAATGACACCACCCTTATGGCAGAAAGTGAAGAGGAACTAAGGAGCCTCTTGATGAAAGTGAAAGAGGAGAGTGAAAAAGTTGGCTTAAAGCTCAACATTCAGAAAACGAAGATCATGGCACCTGGTCCCACCACTTCATGGGAAATAGATGGGGAAACAGTGGAAACAGTGGCAGACTTTCTTTTTAGGGGCTCCAAAATCACTGCAGATGGTGATTGCAGCCATGAAATTAAAAGACGCTTACTCCTTGGAAGGAAAGTTATGACCAACCTAGATAGCATATTGAAAAGCAGAGACATTACTTTGCCAACAAAGGTCTGTCTAGTCAAGGCTATGGTTTTTCCAGTGGTCATGTATGGATGTGACAGCTGGATGTTGAAGAATGCTGAGCACCGAAGAATTGATGCTTTTGAACTGTGGTCTTGGAGAAGACTTTTGAGAGTCCCTTGGACTGCAAGGAGATCCAACCAGTCCGTTCTGAAGGAGATCAGTCCTGGGTGTTCATTGGAAGGACTGATGATGAAGCTGAACTCCAATACTTTGGCCACCTGATGCAAAGAGCTGACTCATCGGAAAAGACCCCCATGCTGGGGGAGGGATTGCGGGCAGGAGGAGAAGGGGACGACAGAGGATGAGATGGCTGGATGGCATCACCGACTCAATGGACATGAGTTTGGGTAAATTCTGGGAGTTGGTGATGGACAAGGAGGCCTGGTGTGCTGCAATTCATGGGGTAGCAAAGAGTTGGACACGACTGACCTACTGACCTGAACTGAACACCTGGTGGGAATGGAACAGTCACCATGGAGAACAGTATGGAGGTTCCTTAAAAAAACTAAAAATAGAATTAACATATGACTATACAATTCCTCTCCTGGGCATATCTTCAGAGAAAACTATATTTTAAAAAGACACATGCACTCCAGTGTTCATAGCAGCACTGTTTACAATAGCCAAGACATAGAAGTAACCTAAATGTTGATGGATATTTGAATGGATAAAGAAGATGTGGTACACACACAAACACAGGCATACAAAATGGACAATTACTCAGCCATAAAAAGAATGAAATAATGTCATTTGCATAATATGGATGGACATAAAAGATTATCATACTAAATGAAGTAAGCCAGGCAGAGAAAGACAAATATCATGTGATATCACTTACATGTAGAATATAAAAAATATATATATACAAAGGAACTTATCCACAAACAGAAAGACTCACAGACATAGAAAACAAATTTATGGCTACCAAAGAGGAAAGGGGTGGGTAGAAATAAATTAGAAGGTTGGGATTAACCTCTCAACCAACAAGGACCTAATAATGTACAGCACTGGGGTCTACACTCAATATTTTGTAATAACATTTGTAATAATGTATAAGGGGAAAGAATCTAAAGAAGAACACATACACACACATATATATGTGTATATAACTGAAGCACTGTGTTGTACATCTGAAACTAACAGTATATTATAAATCTACTATATTTCAATAAAAGAAAGAATTACACTGAATAAGTTAGACAGGCAAAAAAAATACATTGTTAAAAAAATAAATACTTCCATGTAATACATACCACAATTATTAATGGAATTCATAATTACCAATGTTCAGAATGTTAGCTTCTATTTTAAAGAGTCTTTGTCTCAAAAGTTAAACTTTATAATTAGTAATAACTGCTGATTTTTTGATAATAATTAATATTTGTCAAAATAGAGAGTAGTTGTCTTTGTCAATGTATTTATTATCTAAAGATTTTTTTTAGAGGAAAACTATCAGTGTGGCCTGTTTAGGGTTTAATTTGTGGTGTTAAAGTCACATAAATATTTATCAAAAAGAAACTTGAAGTCTCTTATGGTATACATCTGCTACTGAAGAGCTGCAAGTTACACATCATATGTCTTTTCTTGACAAACAGCATGTCAGAAAGGAATGTTTAAAAAAATGAAAAACAAAAATATGTAAACTTCTATCAAGCATATTAAAATCATGGGTATATAATAATATAATTATGTCTCATTAAAGGATTCTGGAAAAATATCTGGAGCACATATGGAATAAGAGAGCTGTTAGGTTGCTTTTTAAAGGTGAAACAGATTTATAATATCTCTATTATAATCCCCATGTATAAATATCAGGGATTTCTCAGAGTAATTAATATTCATGACATTAAAAAGAAAACAAGTATGTCTTTCTTTGAAAAACATGAGACTTTGCATATTAATTTTTAAAAGACTCAAATTATAAGAGTAAGTACTTCAGCCACCTCATGTGAAGAGTTGACTCATTGGAAAAGACCCCATTGCTGGGAGGGATTGGGGGCAGGAGGAGAAGGGGACAACAGAGGATGAGATGGCTGGATGGCATCACTGATTCAATGGACATGAGTTTGGGTAAACTCCGGGAGTTGGTGATGGACAGGGAGGCCTGGTGTGCTACGATTCATGGGGTCACAAAGAGTTGGACACGACTGAACGACTGAACTGAACTGATAAGAGTAAGTAAGATGTGTTACTTTATGCAAGACTGAAGGATGTCTTAAATAAATCCAAGTGAAAATGGAAAAATATTAAAAGATTACAGTTATTTTCAGCATAGACATGCAAAATAGGTTAGTTTTTTCTNTTAGTTGTTTCTTCTTATAAATTGGATTCCTTAACATCCTTTTACAACAATCTTATTCCTTAACATCCTTTTACAACCATAAAGAAAGAAAAAATGAATTTAAAAAAAACAGAATGAATTACAAAATAAAATACAACTTCAAAAGCAATTGTGCCTTAGAAATCTATTTACAATCATTACAAACATAATATTTATATGGCCTCTCTTTCTGAATCTGTGTCTCTCTTTGCCTCTCTCTGTCTTTTGCTTCCTCTCTATCCAGACTCTGCTGTGTCCCCAAAGTTTTTAAGATCCCTTATATGGAAATACATGAAATTCACCAAGAGCATTGTCATGGTCTAACCAGGAATACAGAAACTGCTCTAACTGTGTTTTAAACAGTTAGTTTAATGACAGAAATCATTTATCCAGGGGTTATTAAACTAGTGAGAGTCCAAATAGGGGACACTAGGCAACAGAAATTCACTAGGCATCAGAGAATTTATCAACAACAGGAGGTAGCTACCATCTTCAGCTGAAGGGACAGGGAAATACAGCTGCATTAGGGATGTAAGGACTAGAGTCTACTCATAGGAACTAGACCCACTGCAGGTCTGGCTGACAGGAAGGAGCCAGGCCCATGTGGAGGAAGTAGTTACTGACTGCAATCCTGCAGAGAAAGAGCTAAGAAGTACTGTGGATTCTGCCGTCCTGTGGACTCCATCCTCTCTTCCAAAAGAGCCTCCTATAGGCAGAAAATAGTAGGAACCCAGCTGAGGGAAGCTGGGAAGTGTAGGCTACAGGGGTCAGCCTCGCTGTGAAGAACAGACTAGGGCAAGGTAATAATTGATACATGTGAAGTCCCCATGAAGGGTATATTCAACTTCTAGCAGCTAGCTACTGGCTAGAGTTACTGCCTTTCTTTAAGAGAAACAGGGTATAATCTACTGGGTGAGTTCATGGAAGGACTGTGGTTAAATCCAGATCCAGAAGTTAAAGGTCACTCCACACTTCCTGTCTGTATAACACACCACAGGTTCCACTGGGATTCCCTCTTGACCCAGGTTGGGCTCCAGGAATTACTGGCTTTCCAAGGTCCCTCTGCAACAAGAGGGAAGAGGGCAAGGCACAATCTTTAAAAGAATGACATATCTATTGGATATGACAAAAACTGGTTAAGTTCAGTTCAGTCGCTCAGTCGTGTCTGACTTTATGTGACCCCACGAACTGCAGCATGCCAGGCCTCCCTGTCCAACACCAACTGACAAAGTCTACCCAAACCCATGTCCATTGAGTTGGTGATGCCATTCAAACAACTCATCCTCTGTCGTCCCCATTCTCTTCCTGCCCTCAATCTTTCCCAGCATCAGGGTCTTTTCAAACGAGTCAGCTCTTCACATCAGGTGGCCAAAGTACTGGAGTTTCAGAGTCAACATCAGTCCTTCCAATGAACACCTAGGACTGATCTTCTTTAGGATGGACTGGTTGGATCTCCTTGCAGTCCAAAGGGCTCTCAAGAGTCTTCTCCAACACCACAGTTCAAAACCATCAATTCTTCGGGACTCAGCTTTCTTCACAGTCCAACTCTCACATCCATACATGACTACTGGGAAAACCATAGCCTTGACTAGATGGACCTTTGTTGGCAAAGTAATGTCTCTGGTTTTCAATATGCTATCTAGGTTGGTCGTAACTTTCCTTCCAAAAGATGCTTGAATAAGCATCTTTTAATTTCATGACTGCAATCACCATCTGTAGTGATTTTGGAGCCCCTAAAAAGAAAGTCTGCCACTGTTTACACTGTTTCCCCATCTATTTCCCATGAAGCGATGGGACCGGATGCCATGATCTTCGTTTTCTGAATGTTGAGCTTTAAGCCAACTTTTTCACTCTCCTCTTTCACTTTCATCAAGAGGCTTTTTAGTTCCTCTTCACTTTCTGCCATAAGGGTGGTGTCATTTGCATATTTCAGGTCATTGATGTTTCTCCCAGCAATCTTGATTCCAGCTTGTGCTTCTGCCAGTCCAGGGTTTCTCATGATGTACTCTGCATATAAGTTAAATAAGCAGCGTGACAATATCCAGCCTTGACGTACTCCTTTTCCTATTTGGAACAAGTCTGTTGTTCCATGTCCAGTTCTAACTGTTGCTTCTTGACCTGCATATAGGTTTCTCAGAAGGCAGGTCAGGTGGTCTGGTATTCTCATCTCTTTCAGATTTTTCCACAGTTTATTGTGATCCACACAGTCAAAGGCTTTTGCATAGTCAATAAAGCAGAAATAGATGTTTTTCTGGAACTCTCTTGCTTTTTCCATGATCCAGCGGATATTGGCAATTTGATCTCTGGTTCCTCTGCCTTTTCTAAAACCAGCTTGAACATCTGAAAGTTCACAGTTCACGTATTGCTAAAGCCTGACTTTGAAGAATTTTGAGCATTACTTTATTTTGGGGGGCTCCAAAATCACTGCAGATGGTGATTGCAGCCATGAAATTAAAAGACACTTACTCCTTGGGAAAGTTATGAGCAACCTAGATAGCATATTGAAAACCAGAGACATTACTTTGCCAACAAAGGTCCGTCTAGTCAAGGCTATGGTTTTTCCAGTGGTCATGTATGGATGTGAGAGTTCGACTGTGAAGAAAGCTGATTCCCGAAGAATTGATGCTTTTGAACTGTGGTGTTGGAGAAGACTCTTGAGAGCCCTTTGGACTGCAAGGAGATCCAATCAGTCCATTCTGAAGGAGATCAGCCCTGGGATTTCTTTGGAGGGAATGATGCTGAAGCTGAAACTCCAGTACTTGGGCCACCTCATGCGAAGAGTTGACTCATTGGAAAAGACTGATTCTGGGAGGAATTGAGGGCAGAAGAAGGGGATGACAGAGGATGGATGGCATCACTGACTCGATGGATGTGAGTCTGAGTGAACTGCAGGAGTTGGTGATGGACAGGGAGGCCTGGCGTGCTGCGATTCATGGGGTCGCAAAGAGTCGGACACGACTGAGCAACTGAACTGAACTTACTACCATGTGAGATGAGTGCAACTGTGCGGTAGTTTGAGCGTTCTTTGGCTAGAACTACTAGATCCAAGACAGCAGAAGATTTGACTTCCAACAGACCTTGAACTTTGTTATATGCTCACTGCAATATCTCAGCATTCTAAATGACACACCCACTTGAACTGTGACAGTTCTGAGATAAAACCTTAAAAAAAAAAACGTGAGGTGTACCCCAATTCCTGGAAATCCCTGCCCTTCCCCAGAAATCCCCCCTCCCAAGAAATAGTTGGAATACTCCTCCCAGTCATTAGCCTATGAGATTACCCAGCCTGTAAAAACTAAGCACCCCATATTTGAGGCCCTCTCATCTTCTGAGATGGCCCACACTCTGTGGTATGTGTTTCTACCAAGGCCATTCTTCCTTTTGAGATGGGCCACATTCTGTCTATGGAATGTGTATCTCTCTAGATAAATCCATTTCTTACCTATCACTGAATTCTCTCTTGTGATAAGACATAAAGAACCTGAGTTACATTAAGTCCTTAGATCAGGTATGCGATCTCAATTAAAAGACACCATGGATTCAAGTCCCAATCTGGTTTAGACTGAGTTCATGTTCCAGTGAGACATACCGTTTCATCTCTGAACCTCCTCTTCTCTCCAGGCCCTACTCCCCAGCTGCTATTTCAGGTGGCTTTCTGCAAGGCCATAGTTTTCATCATAATTGGGGCTGGTGATTTCTATGAGTACTACTAAGATAGAGAAGACATCTGTGATATCCCTCCCTGAAGGGGGCTAGCCTATCTGACCCAGAGCCGGGGAAAAAAACAGAAAGGAGTACATTAGAGAAATTTCAAAGGAAGAAATGATAGGAACATAACACTGAGCAAAGGTTAGTATAATTTACTGTGCGTGCTAAGTCGCTTCAGTTGTGTCCGACTCTGTGCACCCTATGGACTGCAGAGGAGTCCTCCAGGCTCCTCTGTCCAGGAGGATTCCCACGGAAAGAATACTGGAATGGGTTGATATTTTCTTCTCCAGGGCATCTTCCTAACCCAGGGATTGACCCGCACCTCTTATGTCCCCTGCATTGGCAGGAGGGTTCTTTCCCACTAGGGCCACCTGGGAAGCCCTAATTTAGTGTGAGTACCTGACAATCAGCTTTTTGATTGTAATGTAAGTGACTGACATCAAGCTTTTGATTGCTGAGACATCCATTTCAAAGACATTCATCTCAAATAAACATATTCCCAGCTATACAACTAAATAAAGATTCAGGCCACTCTACCCATAAAGTTACTTTTAGAAAGCCCTGAGTGACCTAGATTACTGACCTCTTGAGGGAGCATTCTTTTCTATTCCCATGCTCTCATTCCTACTCTTATGTTTTAAATTAACTAGTAAAGAGTAAACCCACAAAATCCTGGGGACCCCACCCATGACCCCAACAAAGGCAGAACCCCATGTTGTTGCTTTCTCTCTGTCTTTCTGTTTGACTTAGCTGTGTGGCCCTGGGCATATTGTGTACCCTCCAGGACCTGTGAGTAATAAAACTTGTTTTTCAAAATTTCCTGATAGTTGTTGCTGAGGTGCATCCTGCAATCATAATAAGAATCAGAAGGTCTGGTCCAACCACAACATTGGCTCCTTCTGGAGAAATATTTATGGCACATCACCGCAAGTAGTACAGTCCCATGTGGTGCCCCAGGCAATACCAGCTGATAGCTGAAACCCAGCGAAAGCATACACGGAAGTGCCATAAAATTTTAGTAAATTATAAATCGAGGCAGCCATTTAAAAAATCTTCCTTACCAACAAATCTAAAAGTAATGTACAGGTAGCCATATAGTTTACAGAGACAAAAATTACTCAGAAGAGGCAGACCTTTCTTGATGCCAAAACAAAAAATGAGTTTGTTCTAAGTGTTGTACAAAAAAAGTTTAAAGTAATGAATACTGTCCTCAAAATCCTTGTAGAACGAATGTCATTCTTCATGATTTTTAGAAATCTAAAAGAATACTACTGAACAAGAAACAGTAGGGGTTCAGAACAAGGTTTCCCCCAAATGTATCACATATGCAAGAAGATTATTTTCAGCTAAAGACAATCTAGATACAGGTTCAAGAGAAACTACTGCCTATTTCTTAACTACCTAGAAGAAATTAAATTGAGGATTCTTCCAAGAAAAATAATTACTAGAGATAAATTTTATCTAAGTGGTTCCATCTATATGGCAGGGCAAAGATCTAATTACCAAACATCTGCTCTTCTTATCATTCTGTGAATGACCCTCTTGTCCTTGAAATCCCTGGGCTCCTATCCCATTCCTTAGACAAGAATGCCATAAATAAATAAATAAATAAATATATAATTTTATCTTTCCATCTCTGAACTTCTCATGTGTGCTAGATTCTCATATGTACAAAATTAAGTTTAATTCTTTACTGTTAATTTGTCTCTGCTGCTAAGTCACTTCAGTCGTGTCCGACTCTGTGCGACCCTATAGATGGCAGCCCACCAGGCTCCCCCGTCCCTGGGATTCTCCAGGCAAGAACACTGGAGTGGGCTGCCATTTCCTTCTCATGTCAGTTTAATTCTTAGGCCAGCCAGAAGAACCTAGAAGGGTAGAGAAAAGTTTTATTTTTCTCCTTCCTGACAGTTTTGGTACGTAATGTGGGCATTCACTGGCTGGAAAACTGCTTTCTCCCCAAAACTATGGCAGATGAATAGATTCTGGGACATCTGACAAGAGCAGGTATAATAAGGTGACATTTCTTCCCATTATCAGTTTCCCAGATTTCAGCCTGCTGTAGGGTACGTTAGAAGTGAAAGTGGTAAGAATTGTCTTTTTTTCCCCCTGACCCCCTCTCTCTTTTCTAAATTAAGATTAGCAAGTTTCCCTGGTGAATCAGTGGTAAAGAATCCACCTGTCAATGCAGGAGACACAGGTTTAATCCCTGGTCCAAGAAGATCCCACATGCCTCGGAGCAACTAAGCCCGTGTAACACAACTATTGAGCCTGTGCTCTATATCCTGGGAGCTGTAACTACTGAGCCCGTGCACTACTTGCTGCAACTAGAGAAAAGCCCATGTTAAAAAAAAAAAAAGAAGGGAAAAAAAAAAAAAAGCACACACAGCCAAAATAGATAAATAAATTCAGATTAGCAAGAGAAAGTATACGTGGAGCTAGTTCTTTGGGCTAAAGGGACCCTAGAAAATATTTGGATGTTATATTCTGGTTTTCTGTTGATCTTGCTCCTGCCAGAGATGGTCACTGTTTTCTCTCTGATCGCTGCCAGTCAGAGGATACATATGCACCTGGTGGGCAGCTGAGTAGTCTGTGGATCTAAAGAAATGGATAACTTGTGGGTTGGTAAGTCACTCTGTTTTGTTCAATGGGGGGAAAACATGCGATTGATTCTCTGCTGCTTAAAAACAGAGCCCCTCATAGTTACTGCCTTTACTTTCTTAGGTTTAACTCTGAGAGTGAACTTCCTGGATCTTGTAAGGGCTGCAATATTTCCACTCTTTTATAGTAAAGCACTTACCTACATGGTTTAGCCACAAAAAGGCTTGTTGGACTGAGCTGCTGTTAAGATTAACAGATACTACTCACCATAATGGCCACATAATGGATTATTTGAATTGGTTAAATTAAAAACAAATATTGATAGCTCTAATATTGGTATAAAAGCTAGGTGTTAGGACTTCTTTAATAAGATTGAAGATAGACAGTAGAACAAAAATCAAAATCCACTAACATCCCGTTCTGTTTGCCTTCAAACACTTGAAAATACTTGTAAAAACAAACAAAACTGGGCATTGGAAGTACAGCTGGTCCTGCATGTAAGAAACAATTTTTTTCTTAAACCCAGGGACAATCCTTAAAAAAAATTTCTTTTTTTAAATAGATTACCTCCTGAGATTAATGGATAAATAAAAAAAGATCAAAGAAATGAGATGCAGGATGCTGGGGACTGGTGCAAGGAGAGGATCCAGAGAGATAGTATGGGGTAGGAGGTGGGAGGGGGATTCATGTTTGGGAACGCATGTACACTCGTGGTGAATTCATGCCAATGTTTGGCAAAACCAATACAGTTATGTAAAGTAAACTAAAGGTAAAATAAAAATTAAAAAAATATATATATACAGAAAATAAAATAAAATAAAATGAACACTGATGGGATTAAAATAAAGGTTTTAATACAGAACTACAAAAGGCTGGGTGGGCCAAAGTGACTCAGCTTTAGTAGGATGGTTAATTAAATTAAAAGAGCCAGGATCCTTTGGCCTGACTCTTCACTGGAGGATGCAAAGCCTTTTGCACAAGAGTGTGTAAAATGGGCAGGCGAGAGAAAGGAGAAATTTCCAGGACCCTTTGATAGGGGAATTCCATGAATTGTGGTACCAAAACTCATTGGTGAAGCTGATTCAGGCTAAAATTAGATTGAAAGAATATAGAATAGAAATGTAAGCGTTGACAAAATTATGTCAATTTTACCTGAATGTTTTATAGGATAGATATGTATATCTGACTGTGAATACTTTCTCCTGAACAATACTGCATAACCAAAAGTTATTTTTGAAGTCCTAATGGGGGCTACAGTTAGAAATGTAAGAGTTGATAGAATTAAGCCAAAAAGTTTATAGGAGAGGTGGTATATTTGAACAGTCTTTATATAAAAGGTTGCATTTCTGGCATCTGATTCTATTATGGGGATGGATATTGTATTTCACTGGGGAATGTCTCCCCTACCTAGTATATAAAACAGAAGACATGCACATCTACTCTTCAAGCAATTTTAATTGGACATGTTAAAGGAAACAAAAATATTACCTGAGCAGAACATAAAAACATTATGCTTTGCATCTAGGAAACCTCCATGATATAAAAAAGCAAATTGAGGATAATGTAGTTGGACAGGTAGATCAATCCACGATGCCATTTAAACTAAATCTTACAAATATTTGCAAAACCAGAAACGTAGCTCAAGAGGTAGTTCAAATTCTACCCATTCCTCTTCATTAACCCTCAGACCTCCCCCTTTTATCTCAAAAGGCTTCTAACCTCTCCAGGAACACTGATCTAGACCATCTTCAATTACTAAGACTGAAAAACAAACAAACAGAGCAAGGGGTCTTTTTAAATATATGAACTGCTATAGAAGCACCCTTACCAAAATATCTAGCTCAAGGAAAAATTTTAAACAAAAAAATTATAAGACCTCTGCTTTTATTTGTCTGTATGTTCATGTGTGTCTATATATACATGTCTTGTAAACATGTGGGTTTTTTTTTAATACCTCTTGATGGTATTGATAAAATTATTTTGTA
>SJYQ01003286.1:23685-62169 GCA_006410935.1 Redunca redunca
TATATATATATATATATATATATATATATATATACATACACATACACATATGGGCTTCTCTTGTGGCTCAGCTGGTAAAGAAGCCGCCTGTAGTGTGGGAGACTGAGGTTTGATCCCTGGGTTGGGAAGATCCCCTGGAGAATGGAAAGGCTACCTCTCCAGTAATCTGGCCTGGAGAATTCCATGAGCGGTATAGTCCATGGGGGTCACAAAGAGACACAACTGACTTTCATATATATATACTCTCAAAATATAATAAAAATTGACTCACATGTTTTTCAGGTTCGAATGTTTTAGGATTAACCTTCAGTAAATAAAAGACAATTTAAGGTTGCTGGTTTACGTAAAACAAATATGTCATTAGACTTGTCACCATTAAGTATAAAACTTTTATTCTACCTAGGTTTACTTAAAGTCAAATAGGCTCTGTAACAAAAATTGTCAGCCAGAAAAATAATTTAGGATGATGACTGAAGATGTCTAAAGCCTAATAAAGACTTTTTTTGTAGGCAATTTTAGCATAGTTGTCAAAAACATATGAATAAAATAAATGTCAGTATCACAAGCTTTCTCCCGGAATCAAGATTGCAGGGAGAAATATCAATAACCTCAGATATGCAGATGACACCACCCTTATGGCAGAAAGTGAAGAAGAACTAAAGAGCCTCTTGATGCAAGTTAAAGAAGAGAGTGAAAAAGTTGGCTTAAAGCTCAACATTCAGAAAACTAAGATCATGGCATCTGGTCCCATCACTTCATGGGAAATAGATGGGGAATAGTGGAAACAGTGGCTGACTTTATGTTTTTGGGCTCCAAAATCACTGCAGATGGTGATTGCAGCCATGAAATTAAAAGACACATCTCCTTGGAAGGAAAGTTATGACCAACCTAGACAGCATATTAAAAGCAAAGACATTACTTTGTCAACAAAGGTCCGTCTAGTCAAGGCTATGGTTTTTCCAGTAGTCATGTATGGATGTGAGAGTTGGAGTATAAAGAAAGCTGAGTGCCCAAGAATTGATGGTTTTGAACTGTGGTGTTGGAGAAGACTCTTGAGAGTCCTTTGGACTGCAAGGAGATCCAACCAGTCATCCTAAAGGAGATCAGTCCTGGGTGTTCATTGGAAGGACTGATATTGAAGATGAAACTCCAATAGTTCGGCCACCTGATGCAAAGAGCTGACTCATTAGAAAAGACCCTGATGCTGGGAAAGGTTGAGGGCAGGAGGAGAAGGGGACAACAGATGATGAGATGTTTGGATGGCATCACTGACTCAATGCACATGGGTTTGGGTGGACTTGGGAGTTGGTGATAGACAGGGAGGCCTGGTGTGGTGCTGTTCATGGGGTTGCAAAGAGTCAGACACGACTAAGGAACTGAACTGATTACAGTTTTTAGATGAACTTTTTAGCAATAATCGTTTTATGTTGTTTAGTCACTAAGTCATGTTCTCTTTTGTGACTCCATGCACTGTAATCCCCCAGACTCCTCTGTCCATGGGATTTACTAGGCAAGAATACTGGTGTGGGTTGCTATTTCCTTCTTCAGTGAACTTTCATGACTCCAGTATTCTTGCCTGGAAAATTCCATGGTCAGAAGAGCCTGATGGGCTACAGTTCATGGGGTTGAAAAAGTTGGATACGATTTAACAGCTGAACCACCCAGGGATTGAACCCAAGTCTGCTGCTCCACAGGCAGATTATTTACTGCTGAGTCACCAAGGAAGCCTAATTGTTTTCTGAGCTATTTACTTAAAACAGTTTCCTGAATCTCTGGTAATTTTCACCATTAGAGTTTTGCTAAATTAAGTTAATGATTAATTAAATGAAATTCACTGAACATTTATACCATTCCCAAATGAGATACTGAAACAATTAATTATTGAACATAGGCTTCTTTTTTTACAGAGAAACTAAAGATATTCAGAACTATTAGTAAACATGTTTGGTGCCACACTGAGAAGTTTTCTATGAGCAAGCATGTGTTTTTAGAAATTAGAAAAATTATTTTTTGCCANTTTGCCAGTCTACAGAATGCTATAATGTAAAATGCAATTCATAATTGCCTAGTTCTTGATTTTCACTAGAAACTATAACTTTCTAAGGGTAAAAAAGGAGGGGGGCACCTCTGTATGCAAGAAAGTAAGATGGGTGTTTTAGTAAAACAACATTTATGAAAAAGGAGTCTTTGAAAATAAATTTTGTGTGTTGTGAGGACTGGATAGTACGGGAATGAATTTAACCAAGCAAATTAGTTTTAATATCAAGAGTAATCTGGCACAAAATTGGAATTTGGTTTTCTCTCTGTTAGAAAACAAAGTTGCTTTATTTTTACCTACTGGTCTGCTCTTGATAGTAGAAGATTATGAAAGGTTTTTCTTTAGTATTAAGTAATCCAAGTAGAAAAAAAATATATTTTGTCTTCTGAAAACAAACACTTATGTTCTGTGTTGTCTTTGAATACTTAATACTTAAGTAAATCTAGTCTGCTCTATATTAAAAGAGCTAAGTCATGCTCAGAACCATATAAACGTCTATATTTGCCTTTAACTGTCATTTTGGTTAAATGGCTAACTAAGCATTGTTTTTGGAGAAGGGAAATGGCAACCCACTCCAGTACTCTTACCTGGAGAATCCCATGGATGGAGGAGCCTGGTGGGCTGTGGTCCACGGGGTCGCAAAGAGTCTGACATGACTGGGCGGCTTTGCTTTTACTTTTCACTTTCATGCATAGGAGAAGGAAATGGCAACCCCCTCCAGTATTCTTGCCTAGAGAATTCCAAGGATGGGGGAGCCTGGTGGGCTGCCATCTAATGGGGTCGCACAGAGTTGGACACGACTGAAGCGACTTAGCAGCAGCAGCAGCAGCAGCAGCAGCAAGCATTGTTTCACAGTGACCTATGATCCTTTCTGACAGTGTTTTAAAACCTTTTGGATATTTTTGACAAACTTCCCAAAATCAAAATGTAAATGAAGTCTTTTTGATTTAGAACTAAGTTTGAGATATGAGGAGGCTTCCCTGGTGGCTCAGAGGTTAAACCGTCTGCCTCCAATGCGGGAGACCTGGGTTCGATCTCTGGGTCGTGAAGACCCCCTGGAGAAGGAAATGGCACCCCACTCCAGTATTCTTGCCTGGGGAATCCCATGGACAGAGGAGCCTGGTATGCTACAGTCCACGGGGTCACAAAGAGTCGGACATGACTGAGCGACTTCACTTACTTACTTACTTCACTTACTTTGAGATATGAGATACTTCAGGAAGTCTTTGACATATCTTTAAAAATGTGTTATCTTTCCTTATAAAAAGAGTCAGACACGACTAAGCGACTTCACTTTTCACTTTCATGCATTGGAGAAGGAAATGGCAACCCACTCCAGTGTTCTTGCCTGAGAATCCCAGGGACGGGGGAGCCTGGTGGGCTTCCATCTATGGGGTCGCAAAGAGTTGGACACGACTGAAGCGACTTAGCAGCAGCAGCAGCAGAGAGGTTGATAGGAAGTCCAGGGTTCCTGAGGAGGTGAAAGGGGTCCGGAGGCCTTGAGAAAGGGGTCTGGGGCTCTCAAGGAGAAAAGGACAAACGTTCTTTCCTACCTTGCTTTGTCTTAGTCAACATAACAATGTATCTCGCTCGAGGACATGTTTCTCCTTAACAAGAAACTTCTGACTAATCCTGTCATTTTAAAATGTATATTATGGGATTGGGTCTGATGAGATCTTAGTATTGTTCATTCTAATCTTGTTAATTTCAGATGTTTTTTGTGGGAGTGGGTCTGGGGCACTCTCCATCCCCTTTCTTATATCTCTGTCAGAAGCTTTCTCTGTCCCCTTTCTTACTTTAATAAAACTCTGCTACACAAAGGCTCTTGAGTGATCAAGCCTGGTCCCTGATCCCAAAGCTACATCTTCTTCGGAGATCACGAATCTGACATCGTTCACTGTAAACTGTCATTATGATGCGTAAATAATAGCTATAAATTAAACAGTATTATAGGCATTTCTAGAAGGTCACTGATCCTGCTTAGCTTCCTGGTGAACCTCATTTTTTGGCATTCCTTCATCAACCATAGTGTATTTGTATGCCTGTGTTCAGTCGCTCAGTCGTGTCCCACTCTTTGCGACCCCATGGACTGTAGCCTGACAGGCTCCTCTGTCCATGGGATTGTCCAGGCAAGAATACTGGAGTAGGTTGCCATTTATTCCTCCAGATGATGTTTCCCACACAGGTATCGAAACCATGACTCTTGTATCTCCTGCATTTCAGGTGGATTCTTTACCACTGAGCCACTAGGGAAGCATTTAAGAAACTCAAATTGTAAATGTGTGCATGACAAGTTGCTTTAGTCATGTCTGACTCTTTGCAACCCCATGGACTGTAGCACATCAAACTCATCTGTTCATGGGATTCTCCAGGCAAGAATACTGGAGTGGGTTGCTGTTCCCTTCTCCAGGGGATCTTCCCAAGCCAGGGATTGAACCCAGGTCTCTTCTTGCATCTCCTGCATTGGCAGATGGGTTTTTTTCTTTTCTTCCTTTTTTTTTTTTTTAACCACAAATGCCACCTAACTGAAACTGTAAGTTGACATTGCTGGAAAGATTTCTATAACATTATGAAAACTGTCTACCAGCAATCTCTGACCTATCAAGGCCATAACCCTGGAAAAATATTTATGTCATCAAGGGCCTCAGACCTCCTCTCTCTGGGTCCTTTGAACATCTGCAGCTGAACCTAATTCAACTTTCACTTAGTATAGGTTATTAAAATCTTGTTAATTGCATGTATGTTTTCCTGATGGATTGAAGCATTGTTCTGCTGCCTTGTAAACTTCTTGGAATTATCATTGTCCTTATCATTTTCAATAATCAGACAAGGTCAACAGAATTAATGGAAAAACTGGACTCAAGCAAACAAGAATTAATTATATGGAACTGAATGAACTAATGAATATGATTATACTTTTGTGACTTCATCTAAAATACTGGATTAGACAAAAAGTTCATTTGGGTTTTTCCCTAACACCATACAATCCAATATTCATTTCATTTCAGTTCAGTTCAGTAGCTCAGTTGTGTCCGACTCTTTGCAACCCCATGAATCGCAGCACACCAGGCCTCCCTGTCCATCACCAACTCCCAGAGTTCACACAAACTCATGTCCATCGAGTCGGTGATGCTATCCAGCCATCTCATCCTCTGTTGTCCCCTTTTCCTCCTGGCCCCAATCCCTCCAAGCATCAGGGTCTTTTCCAATGAGTCAACTCTTCACATGAGGTGGCCTAAGTATTGGAGTTTCAGCTTCAGTATCAGTCTTTCCAATGAACACCCAGGACTGATCTCCTTTAGGACGGACTGGTTGGATCTCCTTGCAGTCCGAGGGACTCTCAAGAGTCTTCTCCAACACCACAGTTCAAAAGCATCAATTCTTCGGCACTCAGCTTTCTTCACAGTCCAACTCTCACATCCATACATGACCACTGGAAAAACCATAGCCTTGACTAGATGGACCTTTGTTGGCAAAGTAATGTCTCTGCTTTTGAATATGCTATCTAGGCTGGTCATAATTTTCCTTCCCAGGAGATGCGTCTTTTAAGTTCATGGCTAATCACCATCTGCAGTGATTTTGGAGCCCCCCAAAATAATGTCAGCCACTGTTTCCCCATCTATTTCCCATGAAGTGATGACACCACCCTTATGGCAGAAAGTGAAGAGGAACTAAAAAGCCTCTTGATGAAAGTGAAAGAGGAGAGTGGAAACGTTGGCTTAAAGCTCAACAATCCAATATTAATATTTTAAAAATCTTTTGTTTTCCAGATATGAGGTTTTTTTCCTCTAAGCTACACATAACTTACAGTAATTTGGTAAATTATACCATTATGTGCATACGTTCTAAATCACTTCACTGGTGTCTAACTCTTTTTGACTCCATCGACTGTACCCTGCCAGGATCTTCTATCCATGGGTTTCTCCAGGCAAGAATACTGGAGTGGATTGCCATGCCCTTCTCCAGGAGATCTTCCCAACCCAGGGATTGAACCCAGGTCTCTTACATCTCCTGCATTGGCAGGTGGGTTCTTTACCACTAGTACCACCTGGGAAGCCCTTATACCTTTATAAGCAGTGTTGAAATATTTCTTTTTCTCTTTACCTGATCTGTTTAGAATTTGGAAACTGCCTGGAAAATCCCATGGATGGAGGGGCCTGGTAGGCTGCAGTCCACGGGGTCATGAAGAGTTGGAAACAACTGAACGACTTCACTTTCACTTTTCACTTTCATGCATTGGAGAGGGAAATGGCAACCCACTCCAGTGTTCCTGCCTGGAGAATCCCAGGGACGGCAGAGCCTGGTGGGCTGCCGTCTATGGGGTCACACAGGGTCAGACACGACTGTAGTGCCTTAATGGCAGCAATATTGTTATTATGATGGCTATATAGTTATTTGCCTAAGCTCAATAAGAATCTGTTCTCTTTATAATAGGACACAATTAGAAACACTGGTTTAATACCAAGGTTTAAGCTGGAACGTCATATTAAGAATATGCATAAAATCCGATATGACTAGTCAGCTTTAAGAAACTAAGACTGACTTTATGGAGCCAATCAATCCCCTCAGAGAAAGAGCCTGGTACTTTGCTTATAGGGTTCCCAGCAGCCTTACCATGTGAGTAACAAAAGTGATTTCCTGGCAGGTGCTGGAACCTCAAGATATTTTGATGATCTCAAAAAGAGAGGAATTCACCCAAATATTTTTGTAAGATATTACAGAAAAACCTGAACAAACTTTCTGGTCAACTCAATGTATAAATATTACAGGTGAAGTTTGATAGCAAGTTTTTGGCTTAGCTCTCCTGGACTTGAGAAGCTTTTAAATATTTAATGAGAGATTCCTTAGGAAAAGTTCCAGCAGAGCAAATTTTTTAAAGCTTATATAATCAGTTCCTATTCTTGTTACATCTTTGTAAATAATCAGGACAAGTTTATTAAAACCAGACTTATTTAGCAAACAGTCTTAATCTTAATTTGGCTATCTTTGAAAGAAAAAAGGGTCATTTTATAGAGAAAAAATTAACTTCAATAATACATATCTGTGGATATTAGGTAAATTAACTTCAGTAATTCAGATTTGTGAATATTAGATTCTAGAGCTGTCCGTTGTCTTTTAAACTTTCTACTTGTAAACTGGATAAGATCTTGAATTCTAGTTTCCTTCAATATCTGGCTATGACTCTCCAGACTAATGTTCCTAGTTTTTCTCCTATCCTTCTTATTCAGAATCATTGATGGAGAACTAAAGCTGTCCCTTTTCTGAAGCTATGAAAACTGAAGTTGGATAACTTGATATAAGTTTCAGAGAAATAACCTTATGTATGGACAATCTTCATACCTGTTTGTATGGGCTGATCAGAAAGATCACCGAAGACATTCAAACCACAACCTGGGAAAACCTGTAAATTGTCACTGCCTGCTTTTGCTCAGCCTGAGAATGCTTTGAGACTCATCTACAATTCTTATTGACTGGGTAGCTTCAGAACTCAAAAACTGGGCTTATAGTTTACTCTAGTCACTAACTATTGTTTTCTTTTGTTTTCATAGAAATACCTTTTACTAAATACCTGATTACCTGCACTAGGGGCGTAGCTTTGTAAGTGCACCTGCATCACTACTTACTGAAATGAGATACAACTATTTTACTAAACTGACTTGCTTTCAGAACTAAGAAACTATTTTAATGAAAAAGAGGACTCTATTATCCATTCTCCTCTTCAGGGTCTCCAGGAATTGCCAGGCCAGAATAGTGGAGTGGTAGCCATTTTGTTCTCCAGGGGAATTTCCCAACCCAGGAATCAAACCCAGGTCTCCCACACTGCAGGTGGATTCTTTACTGTCTGAGCCACCAGGAAGAACTCATAGTCACCATTCAGCTTTTTCTATGTGAAACTTCCAGAGAAGTTTCAGAAGAGGGAACTGTAGGGGTTCAGAAAGAGCTTCCTTAAAGTGATCCACTTTTGCATGAGGATTATTTTGAGCCAAAGACAATCTAGAGGTTCAAGAGAAATTACTGCCCCTTCCTTAACTACCTAGGTGACTGCAAATTAAGGATTTTTTTTTTTTTTTTTTTTTTACATACAAAGAGTTATTCCTGGACCTGGAGATAAATTAATGGTCCCATCTACATTGCAGGGTAAATATCTTATTACCAAACACCTGTCCTTCTTAAATTCCTGTGACTGACCTTCCTATCTTTGGAAGACCCATGTCCTTTTCCCATTCCTTAGCTTTGGATGGCATGTAAACTTCATTTACCTTTCTGTCCCTGAATCTCTCATGTGTGTGGAATTCTCTTACTTACTAAGTTAAATGTGATTTTCTCTTGTTAACCTGTCTCATGTCAATTTGACTCTTAGACCAGCCAGAAGAACTGAAAAGGGTAAAGGAAAGTTTAAAAAAATCATTTCAGAGGAATCTTTTCCAAGAGGAAAATGCACCCAATATAATCCAGATAGACTATTCTCTGGACTTCCCTGGTTGGTGGTCACTGGTAAAGAATCCACCTGCAATGCAGAAGCTGCAGGAGACACAGGTTAGAGCACTATGTCAAAGATCCTCTGGAGGAGGGCATGGCAATCCTGTCCAATATTCTTTCCTGGAGAACTCCATGGACAGAGGAGCCTGGTGGGCTATAGTTCATAAGATTGCAAAGAATTGTACACAGCTGAAGTGACTGAAAAATTGATGCTTTTGAACTGTGGTGTTGGAGAAGACTCTTGAGAGTGCCTTCGACTGCAAGGAGATCCAACCAGTCTGTCCTAAAGGAAATCAGTTCAGAATATTCATTGGAAGGACTGGTGCTGAAGCTGAAGCTCCAATACTTTGGCTACCTAATATAAAGAACAGACTTATTGGGAAAGACCATGATGCTGGGAAAGATTGAAGGCAGGAGAAGAAGGGGATGACAGATGATGAGATGGTTGGATGGCATCACCGACTTGATGGACATGAGTTTGAGCAAGCTCCAAGAGTTGGTGATGGACAGGGAAGCCTGGCGTGCTACAGTCCAGGGGGTCACAAACAGTCAGATCGACTGAGGGACTGAACTGAGAAAGGTATAAACTCAGTATAAGTTTAATTAATTAAATTTAATTATTAATTAAATATTAAGTGACTGAGCATGCAGCCTATTCTCTGGTCACCCAGATTCTAGATTAGTCCAGTGACTGACTTAGAAAAGGGATTCTGATGCAAATTCATCAGCCACTGTTCAATAATGAACTTTTGATAAACATTAAGTGAAAGAAATTTAAGATTAAATTCAGAGTATTTTTGTAGAGCTATTTAGTTTTGTCAGTTTACTCTGGAGATTTTGTGCTTTAGTAAGCAGTTGGATTAAGAGCCAATCACGTGCGTGTGTGCTGACTCTTCAGAACCATCCCATTCTTTGTGACCCTATGGGCTGTAGCCTTCCAGGCTCCTAGGTGCGTGGGATCCAGGCAAGAATACTGGAGTGAGTTGCCATGTCCTCCTCCAGGGGATCTTTGTAACCCAGGAATAGAACCCAAGTCTCTTATACCTCCTGCATTGGCAGATGGGTTATTTCTCACTAGTGCCATCTGGGAAGAGCCATTCACATATTATGGAATTACAATACAGCAGAACATGATAGCTTGAAGTGGGAAAAAGTTACATACGATTAATAGCTTACCTACATTGCTATGCTAAAATGTTCAAGGTATTAGTAGCCAATAACAATTTCATTCCNTGAGTGAAATAAACTCACTTATAATTACTGTTCTCTACACACTATATGACTCTCTTAGACAATATTATTTGTCAACTCTTGCAAAATCCATTATGTATTGGTGTTATATATAAAAACTCTTGCATCCTACTTTTTACCAAGAATGTAAAAAAGTCTGATAAAACATATCTGAACATTCTATTAGTGTGGGAATATATCTTGTTCCCTAGAAAATAACAATCCATTCCTCTTTGCAGAATCATGCCAAATTCAATAACTATGTAGATCAAGTAACTATTGAGAAATACAAGAATTATCTTAGAATACTATTACTTAATATTAGAAAAAATAATATTTTTAAAAAGAGATAGCAGAAGTTCAGGGATTTATAATATTAAACAAAACCAGCTTTGACTTTTCTTTCACGACCTATAAGTGACCTTGTCTACATGCCTTTCAAGCAAGAGGCAGCAGAGGCCTAAGTTTCAGAACCCTGACTCGGACGCCCATCTGCTGGTGGTGAATCTGGCTTGGTTACTTACTAGCTGTGCAACTTGGGAAATTTACTTTATTTCTATTGCCCCAGTTTTTTTAAACTGCAAAATAGAGGCTGTATTAGAAGTTTATTCATTAGTTCTTACTAGGTTTACAAATAGTTAATATTTGTAAATTGCTTTAAACATTGCCCAGCACACAGTAAGTGCCACTAAATGGCTGTTAAATTAAAGCCTTCAGCATATTTATTTTTAGAAATGAACAGTAAAACTATCTGCTTGTTTATGATGTATAAACTTAGAATATTTTGTATGTAAAGTTAAGGACTATTTTACAATGTTTTTGTACTCATATTAATTAACCATTGACCTATAGGTGCTTCCCTGTGGGCAACACAACTTATCAGATGAAAGTAAAATTGTATTCTTTACCCCATTTAATTATTCTTACTACTGAATTCTGCTAGAGCCAAAAAAAAAAAAAAAAAACCCAGAAGGAATCAAAATAGTAGATGTTTGAAGCTCTTTGTATGCATACAATTAGGAAAAAAAATATGTGTCTCAAGACAAAAACACAGCTGAAGTTAGGTTATGGTTAAATGCCTGAAATATAAACATTTTTGAAGTACTTAAATAAGTTCTACATCTGTCTGGCCATTTATTATTCATCCTACTTCCTAGGGGGAATACTGCAAATAACAAAGCATATGTTGATTTGGGATCATTTCAACAAATACTCTTTTGTATGCAAATATTTATCTTAAATTCCTTAAAGCTACTAATGAAGGCAAAGATTTTAAACAGACAATAGAATATTGCAAACCCTGGGATACCGAGGGCCTAGATTCTCGAAGTTAAACTGAAATTCCTCATTGTGTTATAGTCAAGAAATTATTACGTTGTTTAAATCTTGTTAAAGTATGCATGTGCTACTTTATAGACAAGGAAAAAAAAAACTCTACAGAGAGAGTCAAACAGAAGTTAAACATGCACTCCTATTGAAACAGTTGTAGTAGAGCTATAATTTTTACTGCACTAAATGCTTTCCACATATTATTTTATTTAATCTCAGTTCAGTTCAGTTGCTCAGTCGTGTCCGACTCTGTGACCCCATGAACAACAGCACACCAGGCCTCCCTGTCCATCACCAACTCCCTGAGTTTAACCAAACTCATATCCATTGAGTCGTTGATGCCATGCAACCATTTCATCCTCTGTCGGCCCTTTCTCCTGCCTTCAATCTTTCCCAGCATCAGGGTCTTTTCGAATGAGTCAGCTCTTGGCATCAAGTGGCCAAAGTATTGGAGTTTCAGCTTCAACATCAGTCCTTGCAATGAACTCCCAGGACCGATTTCCTTTAGGATGGACTGGTTGGATCTCCTTGCAGTCCAAGGGACTCTCAAGAGTCTTCCCCAACACCACAGTTCAAAAGCATCAATTCTTTGGCGCTCAGCTTTCTTGATAGTCCAACTCTCATATCCATGCATGACTACTGGAAAAATCATGGCATTGACTAGACTGACCTTTGTTGGCAAAGTTGTCTCTGCTTTTTAATATGCTATCTAGGTTGGTCATAACGTTCCTTCCAAGGAGTAAACATCTTTTAATTTCATGGCTGCAATCACCATCTGCAATGATTTTGGAGCCCCAAAACAGAAAGTCGTCACTGTTTCCACTGTTTCCCCATCTATTTGTCATGAAGTGATGGGACAAGATACCATGATCTTAGTTTTCTGAATGTTGAGCTTTAAGCCAACTTTTTCACTCTCCTCTTTCACTTTCATCAAGAGGCTCTTTAGTTCCTCTTCACTTTCTGCCATAGGGGTGGTGTCATCTGCATATCTGAGGCTGTTGACATTTCTCCTAGCAATCTTGATTCCAGCTTGTGCTTCTTCCAGTCCAGCGTTTCTCATGATGTACTCTGCATATAAGTTAAATAAGCAGGGTGACAATATCCAGCCTTGACATACTCTTTTTCCTATTTGGAACCAGTCTGTTACCATGTCCAGTTCTAACTGTTGCTTCCTGACCTGCATACAGGTTTCTCAAGAGGCAGGTCAGGTGGTCTGGTATTCTCATCTCTTTCAGAATTTTCCACAGTTTATTGTGATCCACACAGTCAAAGGCTTTGGCATAGTCAAAAAAGCAGAAATAGATGTTTTTCTGGAACTCTCTTGCTTTTTCCATGATCCAGTGAATGTTGGCAATTTGATCTCTGGTTCCTCTGCCTTTTCTAAAACCAGCTTGAACATCTGGAAGTTCACAGTTCATGTACTGCTGAAGCCTGGCTTGGAGAATTTTGAGCATTACTTTACTAACTTGTGAGATGAGTGCAATTGTGTGGTAGTTTGAGCATTCTTTGGCATTGCCTTTCTTTGGGATTGTAATGAAAACTGTCATTTCCCAGTTCTGTGGCCACTGCTGAGTCTTCTGCATTTGCTAACATATTGAGTGCAGTACTTTCACAGCATCACCTTTTAGGATTTGAAATAGCTCAACTGTAATTCTATTACCTCCACTAGCTTTGTTCATAGTGATACTTCCTAAGGCCCACTTGACTTTGCATTCCAGGATTTCTGGCTCTAGGTGAGTGATCACACTATTGTGATTATATGGGTCATGAAGATCTTTTTTGTACAGTTCTTCTGTATATTCTTGCCACCTCTTCTTAATATCTTCTTCTTCTGTTAGGTCCCTACCATTTCTGTCCTTTATTGAGCCCATCTTTGCATGAAATGTTCCTTGGTATCTCTAATTTTCTTGAAGAGATCTCTAGTCTTTCCGTCTTTCCCATTCTATTGTTTTCCTCTATTTCTTTGCATTGATCACTGAGGAAGGCTTTGTTTTTTCTCTCCTTCCTATTCTTTGGAACTCTGCATTCAAATGGGTATATCTTTCCTTTTCTCCTTTGCTTTTCGCTTCTCTTCTTTTCACAGCTATTTGTAAAGCTTTCTCAGTCAGCCATTTTGCTTTTTTTTGCAAATAATAAAAAAATTCGTTCGTTGACTCTCCAAACCATTCACTGTCCAAATAAATCTTTTCATCTTTAAATTCTTGATTTGGAAAAATGACACCCAGAAGATATTCTCCCATCAAAACTTTACCCAGGCATGGAATCAATCTGTCTCTTTCCATTTCTGTCCTCTAGGTTTAATGTGTCTCTTTTTGTGGACCTTGCCTTAGAGGTCTAATTTCACACATCCCTTAGGCACAGGCAGTGTCTGTAGCTCCACTTATGATATCTTGAAAATCAATTATTAAAGCCTGAATATTTTATTTCAATATTTCCAGTCATCTCTTCTCAAGTCAGTGAACTGTTTTTTATAATTGTGTAGCCTAGAGTCTCAATTTTTAAGGAGACAGCTTCCACACTACTCTTACTATGGAAATTTAAGAAGCATTTCTCAATTATTTTTTGAATCTTACCTTGCTTTGGAAGAATGATCCAATCTATTCTTCCAGAATTTGCTCCACTGGAGACTCAATATGAATTGGTAACAGCTAATACATTTTCCTCCTTTATATATCTCTTTATGAGTAATTATATCTGAAAGCATTAACTTTTCCTTTTAATATATCATTTTTCCAATTTATATCTCTAAATATTGGATTGATCTTTTCCAAAATGATATCTTTCTTCTTCCAGTTGAATCATATCTTCCTTCCTGCTTCTCCTTTCCATCTTCCATCCCTTCCTTCCTTCTCTTTCTTGTTCTCTCTCTTATTCATCTACTACTCCTTTTCATTTGAGCATCTTTTGCAAATCACCATATTTTCTCTTTGAGGAAACCTGATTGGTGGGTAGTGTTTTATCAAATCCCTGTTTAATTACCCATCTATGTGTATGATTGAATAATTTTAACCAACATTTGATTTTTGATTTTAACCAAAAAAATTGTATATTCCCTTTATAATATATATCTCCATTCCTTTTACTTGTTCATGGAGGAAAGCAATAATGTTTCTTTGGGTGAATTTGAGACTTAAGAGTCCTGGATTCCTGATTCAAAGAAATAAAAATATATCCTAAGCTCTTGGGTTGTTGTTCAGTCACCAAGTCATGTCCGACTCTGTGACTCCGTGGACTGCACTGTGCCAGGATTCCCTGTCCTTCACCATCTCTGGAGTTTGCCCAAATTCATGTCAAACTGAATTCAAGATGACAAGTATAATGTTTCTCTGGGGTGAATTTGAGACTTAAAATTCCTTGATTCCTGATTCAAAGAAATAGAAATATATCCTACGTTCTTAGATTGTTGTTGTTGTTGTTCAGTTACCAAGTCATGTCCGACTCTGTGACTCCGTGGACTGCACTGCGCCAGGATTCCCTGTCCTTCACCATCTCTGGAGTTTACCCAAGTTCATGTCAACTGGATCAGTGATGCAATCCAGCCATCTCATCCTCTTGGATTAGAAGAATTAATAGTTGCTAACACGGCCATAATATTTACTGATTTAATGTGATCCACAGGCAATGCATGGGACACAAGAGATGCCAGTTCAATCCCTGGATATAGAAGATCCCCTGGAGGAGGAAATGGCAACCCACTCTAGTGTTCTTGCTAGGAAAATCTCATGACAGATGAGCCTGGTGATCTACAATTCATAGTGTCAAAAAGCGTGGACACAACTGAGTGATTAAACACACACACACACTATCAAATAACCATAAGCTTTTCACAGAATTAAAGCAAATATAATCCTAAAATTTATATGGAACCATAAAAGACCCAGAACTGCCAAAACAATCCTGAGGAAAAAGAAGAAAGCAGGAGGAATAACCTTCCCAGACTTCAGAAAAACCTACAAAGCTACAGTTATCAAAATAGTGTGTTATTGCCACAAAAACAGACATATTGACAAATGGAATAGCTCAGAAATAAAATTACACATATATGATCAATTAATCTGCAACAAAAGAGGAAAGAATATACAATGCAGAAAAGATATCTTCAAGAAGTGGTATTGGGAAAGTTTGACAGCTGCGTATAAATCAATAAAGTTAGAACACACCCTTACGCCATACAGAAAATGAACTCAAAATGAATTCAAGACAAGACAATGACACCATAAAACTCTTCAAAGAGAATATAGACAAAATATTATCTGACATATCATACCAATGTTTCTTAGGTCAGTCTTCTAAGGCAATGGGAATAAAAATACAAGATAAACAAATAGGACCTAATCAAACTTACAAGCTTTTATAAAGCAAAGGAAATCATTGTTGTTGTTTTTCAGTTGCTGAGTCAGGTCCAACTCTTTGTGACCCCATGAAATGCAGCTCACCAGGCTTCCCTGTCCTTCATTATCTCTCAGAATTTGCTCAAATTCATGTCCATTGAGTCTAAGATGCTATCTAACAATCTCATCCTCTGTTGTCCCCTTTTCCTCCTGCTCTGAATCTTTCTCAGCATCAGGGTCTTTTCCAGTGAGTCAGCTCTTTACATCAGGCCAAATTATTGGAGCTTCAGCTGTAGCATCAGTACTTCTGATTAATATTCAGGGTTGATTTCCTTTGGGATTGACTGTTTTCATCTTGCTGTCCAATGGACTCAAGAGTCTTCTCCACCACTGCACTTCAAAAGCATCAGTTCTGTGGTGCTCAACCTTTTTTATGTTCCAACTCTCACATCTATACCTAACTACTGGAAAAGCCATAGCTTTGACTAGAGGGAACTTTGTTGGCAAAATGGGTTATCTGGTTTTTAATATGCTGTCTAGGTTTGTCATAGCTTTTCTTCCAAGTAGCAAGCATCTTTTAATTTCATAGTTGCAGTCACTGTTCACAGTGATTTTGGAGCCCAAGAAAATAAAGTCTGTCACTTCTTCCATTATTGCCCCATTAATTTGCCATGAAGTGATGGAACAAGATGCTGTAATCTTAGTTTTTTGAATGCTGAGTTTTAAGTCAACTTTTCCACTCTCCTCTTTCACCTTTATCAAGGGTCTCTTTAGTTCCTCTTAGCTGGACTGGAAAAAGTCAGTTTTTGTTCCAATCCCAAAGAAAGGCAAGGTCAAAGAATAATCAAACTGCCACAAAACTGAACTCATCTCACACACTAGTAAAGTAATGCTTGACGTTCTCAAAGCCAGGCTTCAACAGTACGTGAACCATGAACGTTCAGATGTTCAAGCTGGATTTATAAAAGGCAGGGGAACCAGAGATCAAATTGCCAACATTCATTGGATCATCGAAAAAGCAAGACAGTTCCAGAAAAACATCTACTTCTGCTTTATTGACTATGTTAAAGCCTTTGACTGTGTAGATCACAATAAACTGTGGGAAATACTTAAAGAGACAGGAATGCCAGACACCTAACCTCCCTCTTGAGAAATCTGTATGTAGGTCAGGAAGCAACAGTTAGAACTGGACATAGAACAACAGACTGGTTCCAAATAGGAAAAGGAGTACGTCAAGGCTGTATATTGTCACCCTTATCATCCTGCTTATTCAACTTCTATGCAGAGTACATCATGAGAAACACTGGGCTGGAGGAAGCACAAGCTGGAATCAAGACTGCCAGGAGAAATATCAATAACCTCAGATATGCAGATGACACCACCCTTATGGCTAAAAGCATGGAAGAAGTAAAGACCCTTTTGATGAAAGCGAAAGAGGAGAGTGAAAAAGTTGGCTTAAAACCCAACTTGTCATGGCATCTTGTCCCATCACTTCATGGCAAATAGATGAGGAAACATTGGAAACAGTGACGACTTTCTTTTTGGGGGCTTCAAAATCACTGCAGATGGTGCTTACAGCCATGAAATTAAAAGACGCTTGCTCCTTGGAGGAAAAGGTATGACCAACCTAGACAGCATATTAAAAGGCAGAGACATTACTTTACCAACAAGGGTCCATCTAGTCAAGGCTATGGTTTTTCCAGTAGTCATGTATGGATGTGAGAGTTGGACTTTGAGAAAGGCTGAGTACCGAAGAATTGATACTTTTGAACTGTGGTGTTGGAGAAGACTCTTGAGGTCCCTTGGACTGCAAGGAGATCCAACCAGTTCACCCTAAAGGAAATCAGTTCTGAATATTCATTGGAGGGACTGATGCTGAAGCTAAAACTCCAGTACTTTGGCCACCTGATGAGAAGAACTGACTCATTTGTAAAGATGCTGGGAAAGAGTGAAGGTGAGAGAAGGGAAAGACAGATAATGAGATGGTTGGACATGAGTTTGAGTAAACTCTGGGAGTTGGTAATGGACAGGGAGGCCTGACATGTTTCAATCCAAGAGGTCGCAAAGAGTCGGACATGACTGAGTGACTGAACTGAGCTGCACTGCTTTCTGCCATTGAGGTGGTATCATTTGCATATCTGAGGTTATTGATATTTCTCCTAGAAATCTTGATTCTATCTTGTGATTCATTCAGCCTGGGATTTTGCATGATGCACTCTGCATCACGTATGTTAGATAAGTGGAGTGAAAATATACAGCCTTGATGTCCTCCCTTCCACTCCTTTTGAACCAGTCCATTGTTCCATGTCCAGTTCTAACTGTTGTTTCTTGAACTGCATACAGGTTTCTCAGGAGGTTGGTAAGGTGGTCTGGCATTTCAATCACTTCAAGAATTTTCCATAGTTTGTTATGATCCACACAATCAAAGACTTAAACGTAGTCAATGAACCAGAAGTGGATGTTTTTCTGGAATTCTCTTGCTTTTTCTATGATCTAACAGATGACAATTTGATTTCTGGTTTCTCTGCCTTTTCTAAATCCTACTTGTCTATCTGGAAATTCTTAATTCACCTATTGTTGAAGCCTAGCTTGAAGGATTTTGAGCATTACATTGCTAGCAAGTGAAATGAGCACAACTGTATGGTAGTTTGAACATTCTTTGGCATTGCCCTTCTTTGAGATCGGAATGATAACTGACCTTTTCCAGTCCCATGACCATTGCTGAATTTTCCAAATCTGCTGGCAAATTTGCCAGCACTTTAACAGCATCATAGTTTAGGATTTAAAATTTTAGGATTTCCATGGTGGTCAAGTAGTTAAGGGGCTTCCCTTGTTGCTTAGCTGGTAAAGAATCTGCCTGCAATGGGGGAGACCTGGGTTTGATCCCTGGGTTGGGAAGATCTCCTGGAGAAGGGACAGTCTACCCACACAGTATTCTGACCTAGAGAATTCCATGTGGTGTATAGTCCATGGGGTCACAAAGAGTCCGACACAACTGAGCAACTTTCACTTTTACTTTCCAGTGGTTAAGACTCCAAGCTTCCAATGGAATGCTCCTCAGCCATAAAAATTGTGAAAGAATGCCATGTACAGTATCACACATGGACCTAAAGATTATACTAAGTGAATAAGTCAGAAAGACAAATATTGAATGATATAACTTATATGTGGGATCTAAAATATGATACAGATGAACTTATGTACAAAATAGAAACAGAGTCTAGACAGAGATTAGACTTGTTGTTGCCCAGGGGGAGGGCTGATGGAGGAGGGATAGATTGGAAATTTCAGATTAGCAGATACAAACTAGTTTACATAGAATGGATAAACAACAAGGTCTTATTATATAGCACAGGGAACTATATTCAACATCCAGTGGTAAACCATAATGGAAAATAAAATGAAAAAGATTGTATGCATATGTATAACTGAGTCACTTTTTTGCACACTAGAAATTAACACAACATAGTAAGTCAACTATATTTCAATAAAATAAAAAAAAATTAAGTCTCTAATTTCAAAGCAGTTATCAGAATTTATGTAATAAACAAATTCAAGAACAACTTAAGACCATAAGGTGGAAAATGAACCTTAAAACCCTGTGGACAGTCACATGCATCTAAGGGTTTAGCTCCTGCAATTCCAGATTAAAATGCAGAATGGAACTTGGAGAAACTTAGTTTAGCATTCGGAGAAGGCAATTGTACCCCACTCCAGTACTCTTGCCCGGAAAATCCCATGGACGGAGGAGCCTGGTAGGCTGCAGGCCATGGGGTCTCGAAGGGTCAGACATGCCTGAGCGACTTTACTTTCACTTTTCACTTTCATGCATTGGAGAAGGAAATGGCAACCCACTCCAGTGTTCTTGCCTGGAGACTCCCAGGGACGGGGGAGCCTGGTGGGCTTCTGTCTATGGGGTCACACAGAGTCGGACATGACTGAAGCAACTTAGCAGCAGCAGCAACAGCAGTCTAACATTGCCTGACAAGTATGGCACTAACAATTGAAACTGGAACTTCACACACAGTGTCCTATAGCTCATAGGGAAATTAGGTGTAACCTAATAGCCTGATCTGCACAGCCCAGAGACATGGTATTGCTTTTGTTTTTAACTCAGCATTAACTGCAATGGGTGGGAGTGGTTCCAGGGGATGACGCTTTTTGTTTCCTATCACAAGAGTCCTTGTTCCATGGGCTTGGAAACAAATATGGAGATTCTGTTAGTTATTACATATATTTATTACCACTGTACAGTCTGTATAATTAATTTTCCTAAGTAATATAAAGGTTAAATGTTGAGAAATTATAAATATCTTACTGACATGCTGTATATATTATCACTTTTTAAGGTTATTCTCTGTTGTTCAGTCACCCAGTCATGTCTGACTCTGCAACCCCGTGGACTGCGGCACACCAGGCTTCACTGTTCCTTACCATCTCGTAAAGTTTGCCCAGGTTCATGTCCACTGCATTGGTGATGCCATCCAGCCATCTCATCCTCTGACGCCCTCTTCTCCTTCTGCTCTCAATCTTTCCCAGCAGTTATTTACAAATATGTAATCAATACATAACACCATAGAAACACATTTGATTTTCATATTAATCTTTATTTTTAACCTTTCCAATTTATTTATTTTAGTAGTAAAATTACCTTTCTTATTTTTTATTGGCTAAGAGTTTCAGAACAATGATCAGTAGAAATGATGATAAAGCATATTCTTGCCTTATTTATAAATTGGAGTGTGAGGGATATTTCCAGTATTTCAAAAATATAGATGTCTTCTTTTCAAAAAAATTAAGAATGCATGCTTTTTGGTATTTATGGGAGTATAGTTGCTTTACAATGCTGTGTTAGTTTCTGTTGTACAGAAAAATGAATCAGTTGTGCTCTCTCTTTTTAGATTTCTTTCCCATTTCGATCACCACAGAGCACTGAGTAGAGTTCCCTTTGCTATACCGTAAGTACTCATTAATTATCTATTTTATGTATTGTACTGTCTATTGTAAATAGTGATGGAATGAACATGGAGTGTATGTATCTATTCGAAATTATGGTTTTCTCCAGCTAAATGCCCAGGGTTGGAATTGCTCAGTCACATGGTGTACATTTTCTGAAGGTTTTTGTATTGCAGATGTTTTATCTCACATTAAGAATATATTGTTTAATTGATTGTTTCTGAATATTCAGAAATTCTCATATATATATATCTGGATTCAATTAGCAAATATTTATTTTGACATTTGTGATGTTGCTTATGAGAAACACTGACTCATAACCTCCCTTTCTTGTGATGTATTTCTTGTCAGGGTTTTGTACCATGCTTATGCTCATGTCATGAAGAATAATAGTTTCCCCTCTTTTTACATTCTTTGAAAAGTTTATGTAATATTTTTGTCATCTTGTTCCTATTGCTTTCTTGTTTAATTCAATTAGTTTACAAATATATTCTCTATTATTTTTATCCTTAGAAATGTATTCAGACTTGCTTCCAGCATTTTGGTAAATGTTCTATCTGCCCCCGAAAATAGCCATTTTGCTGCAATTATTGGACATGGTAACCTATACATGTTAATTAGAGCTTGTTTGTTAATGGTGTTATTCAAATCTATATCTTCTATATCTTGTACTAGTTATTTGAAATATTTATTAAAAATTTCCTCAATAATTGTTGACTTTTCTATGTTTCTATAATTACATAGATTTTTGTTTATATAATTTGTAACTATGTTATCAGATACAAGCACATTTAGAATTTCATATCGTCTCGATAGATTGACTCTTATATCACAGTTAAATATCTATTTCATCTCTAGTAATGTTTCTTGCCAGAGTCTTTGTCTGTTATTGTATGGCTATTCAAGCTTTTAGTAGTTGTGGGTAGTATTCACACAATAAACTTTTAAATATAAAAAAATTTAATATTTCTACATCATTAGATTTCACACACATCTTCTTAAGCAGTACATAATTGTTGATTTGTTAATGAAATGTGGCAATCTTTTCTTTTCTTAGTACTTTTTAATCTATTTACTTGTAATCAGTGATACACTTAGTTTTACAGCTAATGGTTTTATATCCATTTTACTGTATCTTTTTTGCCTTTCTTCATCTTTTATTAATTTTCTTCTAATTATCATGATACTCTCTCAACTTCTTTATGGCTACTTGGGAGATAGCAATATACATCCTTGACTTCCTGTAGTGTAATGTACATTAGTATTTTCATCATTTCTAAGACAGTGCAGGGATCTTAGATTAGTAAGATCTTCTTTTACTTCTCTTTGTTCTTTGTGCTTTTTTCTAATATATTGACTCATAATATTTTACACAGTCAATATGAATTCACATTTGCCTCTTTATTTCCTCATTCTGATGTTCTTCTTCCTTTGCAAATATTATGCTTTTGTTATAGGTAATTTTCCCTCTACTTGAAGAGCTCCTGTAGAAGTGTGTGCATGCTCAGTCATGTCTGACTCTTTGCAACCCCATGGACTGTAGCTCACTATGCTCCTCTGTCCACAGGATTATCCTGGGTAGAATACTGGAGTGGCTTGCCTCCTTCAAGGGATCTTTCTGACTCAGAGATCGAACCTGGGGCTCCTGTGGCTCTTGCATTGGCAGGAAGATTCTTTATTACGGGGCCACCTGGGAAGCCTCTGCTTAAACTAAATTATCTGTTTTGTTTTTCCCCTGAAAACATCTTTCATTTGCTTTCAACATTTTATCGTGAGGTACTTTTTTTTTAGTACCACAGGGATGGAGGCAGATAACTATTTTCAAAGAGAAAAATACCTTCATTAAATTTTTACAAATTATTTTCTGTAGTTATAGAATCTTACTTTTGTTTTCTCTTTTTTTAGATATTTACCCAGAAGTAGAAGTGCTAAGTCATATGATAGCTCTATTTTTAGTCTTTTTTGAGAAAGCTCCATACTGTTTTCCACAGCACTGCCTAATGTATATTCCTACCAATAGTGTACAAGCATTCCCTTTTCTCCACATCCTTACCAATATTTGTTATTTGTGTTCTTTTTGATGATAGCCATTCTGACAGGTGTGAGATGATATCTCATTGTGGTTCTGATTTGCATTTCCCTGATAATTAGTGATGTGTATCTTTTCATGTATCTGTTGATCATCTGCATTTCCTTGTAGTGAAAAAGTCTATTCAGTTGTTCTTCTGCTTATTTTTTAATTTGGTTGCTTATTTTTTTGACATTGAGTTGTATGACCTGTTCATATATGTTGGATATTAATCAGTCACACCTTTTGCATATATTTTTTCTCATTCAGGAGTTTGTCTTTTCATTTTGTTGATGGTTTACTTTGCTGCGCAAAAGTTTTTAAGTTTAACTAGGTCTCATTCATTTATTTTTGCTTTTATTTCTTTTACTTTAGGAGATGGATCCAAAAATATTGCTGTGATTTACATCAGGAATGTTCCACTTCTGTTTTCCTCTAGCAGTTTTATAGTACCCAGTCTTATATCTGGGTCTTCAATCCATTTTCAGTTTATTTTTGTACACGATGTTAGAGATTGTTCTGATTTCATTCTTCTACATGCAACTGTCCGGTTTTTCCAGCATTACTTATTGAAGAAACTGTCTTCATTGCATATTCTTGCCTCCTTTGTCCTAGATTCATTGACCATAAGTGTGTGAATTTGGACTCTGGACTCTGTTTCATTGATCTATGTGTCTGTTTTTGTGCCAGTATTATGCTGTTTTGATGACTTCACCTTTGTAGTGTAGTCTGAAGTCNTTCATTGATCTCTGTGTCTGTTTTTGTGCCAGTATTATGCTGTTTTGATGACTTCACCTTTGTAGTGTAGTCTGAAGTCAGGAAGAGTCATTTCTCTAGCTCTGTTCTACTTTCTCAAGATTGTTTTGCCTATTTGGGGTCTATTGTGCTTCCATACAAATTTAGAAATTTTTTTCTGGTTCGGTGAAAAGTTTCATTAGTATTTTGATAGGGATTGCAATGAATCTGTAGATTGCCTTGGGTAGTATGGTCATTTCAGCAATATTAATTCTTCCAGTATAAGAACATGGTATATCTTTCCATCTGCATTGTCTTCAGTTTCTTTCATCAGTGTTTTGGATTCTTCAGAGTTAGGGCTTTTGCCTCCTTGGGTAGCTATATTCGTAGACATTTTACTCTCTTTGATGCAGTGGTAAATGGGATTCTTTCCTTAATTTATGGTACTTCATTGTGTATACAAATGCAACAGATTTCTATATATTAATTGTATATCCTGAAATTTTACCAAATTCACTGATAAGCTCAAATAATTTACTGGTGGCATCTGTAGGATATATATTTTTTAAATGTATAATGTTACCTGCAAACAGTGAGAGGTCTTTACTTCTAATTTACATCTAATTTGAAAAGATACATGCACCCCAATATTCATAGTAGCATTATTTACAATTACCAAAATATGGAAGCAACCTAAGTGTCCAACAGAATAAAAGGATAAAGAAGATGTGGTTTATATAGAAAGTGGAATACTATTCAACTATACAAAACACAAAATTTTACCATTTGCAGCATCATGGATAGACTGGAGGGCATTATACTAAGTGAAACAAGTCAGACAGAGAAGGACACAAACTGTATAATATCCTTTATATGTGGAATCTAAAGAATACACAAAAATGAGTGAATACAACAGAAAAAGAAGCACTGTTACTGTGAAAGTTGTGCTTAGTTTTTCAGATTCTTCTGCTTAACTTGGCTTCTTGGTCACTTACTTTATGCAATAGAAGGATTAGGAAATACTCCAGAAAAAGCATGGCACGATTCCACAGTCATTTCCCTATAGTTTTGTTTTGTGATCTCAGCCCTTTAGTTGTAACTTGTAGTTATAATTTGTAGAAACAGTTTGTAATCCTCAAATCCATTGTTTTGTCTACCCACTTTCTTCCATTTAATAAAAGCAATGAGCTACTGATCAGCCTGTATAAGTTATACATCAGCCTGCTTAAGTTATACATATGCTAACATCTTGGGTTTAAAATCAGTGAAGAATTTAGGACTTATCTTTATGTCTTGTCTTAACAAACTAGTTCCTCAAGTCCTGTCTGCCTTCAGGTGCTTTTCTAATGCCTCTCAATAACTATTAAAAAAAAAATGTTTATAGCTTTTATATTTATTCACTGCAGGAGAATCTGTCTTTTAAAAACAATTCAATCACAGTTGAAAGAATAAGACAAAGAATACACTGATCTATGTTTTGTTTCCAGAGCTCTACCAGCAAAAAATGTGACTGAGTACTATACAGTCACACTGTATATATATCAATGCTATGAAATTATTATGAAAACTGAATGAATTTAAATAATAGTAAAGTTAAAACAATATCTACACAAAGCACTCAAAAAATAGTTTAACAAGTTTTAAGTTCTGCATAGTATAACCCCTGCCTTCATCTTCTTATTCATCTCACAAGCTATCCAAGATGCCTGCCTTCCAACCAAGCTTTAATTCCAGTCTTGGTGGGGGTGGTTTAATCCCTAAGTTGTGTCTGGCTCTTGTGACCCTATGGACTGTAGCCCACCAGGCTCCTCCGTCCATGAGATTTCCCAGGTAAGAATACTGGAGTGGGTTGCCATTTCCTTCACCAAACTCCAGCCTTACTGGTCTTTTTATAGTTTTGTGAATGCCATGAGATCATTATTCCCTAAAGACTTCACATCTACTGATTTCTGCTTTCATTTCTAGAGTGTGGTTTTATTTTCTGATTTCAAGTGAGTTTAAGCTTCTAATGAATTGTTATCATTAAAAATATTTGATTATAATGATTTCAAATAAGTACTGTAGACTTGACTGTTCTCTAAGTTGAAGGTCTCAACTGGGATCTTTGTACATATTTTCCTCATTTCTCAGTCACAAGAGCATATAAATAATATACAGCACATATTAGCTACCCAGAACTTTTTGTTGAATTATGCTAGATCAATGAAAGGAATCCTGGACCCTCCAGAATGATAAAAATTGACTGATATAGGAGGAAATGGAATGATTGGAAAGAGCTGATAATTATGTATTTGGGGAAACTGAGCTTGAGGATCTGGTGATATAACTGTGAATTGCTCAGGAGAGAAGAGACATTTTCTACTGTAAAGACAATTCTAACAGTAAGTTCCAGAAATAGAAAACTGAATAGCTGGGATTAATACCAAGGCAAATCTAGCTAAAATAAATATCAAGCACAATTTTGTCAAGTATGAACTATACCTAATATGGGTATTTTGTTTAACATAGTTAACAGAATACTTTTTTTTTTTTTCCTTTTGGGACATCTTTTGAGAATCCTTTATGTAGTCAGTTTTTTTCTTGTCTGTTTCCCTTTTTACCTGCCAGCAATCCACAAAGATATTTTTAACCATATTAAGCCAATCTCTTTCTCCCCAGAGGCCTAAAACCATAAGAAACCACAAATAGGCATGTATATATTTGAAGCTGAAGGTTTGCCAAAGAAAAGTATTCCTGCCAAATCAAACTTGAGACTCTAATGCTTTCACACTTAAAACATTGCAGTTTCATGGTAATGCAACGTCCAAGAAAGCCACAACATTAAAAAAATTTTCAACACTTCATGATGTGAAAGGATAAATAAATAAAACATAACATTTTGATTAAACTGGAAATCAAATAAAATAAAGGTACATTTTTTTCTTCTTACTAATTTTTTAATACAGAAATTTAATATATTTTTAAGNTGTAAAAATTATAAAGTATGGTACAAAATATATTTTAAAATGATAAACACTAAAGTTAAACATGTATAAGAAATATTGTAAAGATTCTTTAAAGAGAACCTGATCTCAAAGTGAAAAATAAACTTTGGTTTTGTGAAACTGCAATGTATAACAAATTTTCTACAGTCTGTTTTTACTTAATAGTAAACAAGGACTTTCCCAATTTTTAAAGATATTTGTAGTGTTTACAGGTCTTCTGTTTTCAATGAATAGATTTAAAATTATATAGAGACTCCTTTTGACTGTTGTCTTTTTAAACAGTGTTTAGTAAATATAAAAATGTAGGGTCAGAATACAATTTATTAGTTCATTAATCATATACTGTATGCCTATATTCTAGGCTTCCCTGATGGCTAAGACAGTAAAGAATTTGCCTGCAAGACCTGGGTTTGATGTCTGGATCAAGAAGATCCCATGGAGAAGGGAATGGCTACCCATTCCAGTTTTCTTGCCTGGAGAATCCCATAGACAGAGGAGTCTGGTGGGCTACAGTCCATGGGGTCGCAAAGAGTAGGACACGACAGAGTGACTAAGCATGCGTACAAACACCTGCCAATATTCTAAACACAAGTGCATTAACTCATTTATTTTCAGAACAATATTCTGTAAGTACTATTATCAAATCTATCAAACAGATGACAAAACACCAGCATGAGACTCTGAACCAGTTTCCAAATCTACAGTTTTCAGGTGGCACAATTGAGATTTGAACCTTGAGAAGCCTGTTTTGTGCTTGATCATAAATAGTCTGCCTAGAATTTTTTACCACCTGTTTCCCTCTCAATCTAAACCAATTTGGCTTTCATTACAGTAAAACTCTCTTTGGTAGGGTCATCAAGTCTTTCCTAATTACCAAATCTCTTGGATGCCTCTCTGAATTTAACTTCTTTACTACAATTAACATTATTATCTAGTTTTTTGTTGAAATTCTTTCCTGTTCAGCTTCCATTAAAACACCCTACGTTTCCTTCTTAACATTCTGGCCACTTAAAAAAAAATTGCTTCGTTCACATACTTTTCCATATCATTCGACCTCTTAGTTGTGTTTTGTTTTTGTTTTGTTTTTTAACTCAGCCCTCAGAGAGTTGTCATTACTTAATTTCATTGAAAAGCTAATTCATATGCCTAAGTATTTTCTGGAAATCTATGCCTGGATATCTCATAGGCAACTAAAACTCAACATGGTGAAGCAGTATAGAATGCACTATCTCAAAATATACCATTCTGGCATATTGACTTTTTTGAGTCAAATGTAGATGAAAAGCATCAGATGCAAGAATGACACTCTGACTTTCCTTCTTTTTCTTAAAAGTAGATGAAATTGTTATGTAAAAGGTATCCTCTCTATATCAGAAGGAAAGAAACATTTTCATCACCAAGGATGGGAGGTAAAAAACAAGAAAAATTTTCACAAACCTTATTAAACTAATCTTTATCCTCCTGGTGACTTCTCCATCAATTAACTACCCCAGCCTAAGTCCCTTTGCCTTGTCACATTTTCACAGAATACTAGTTTTTGTCCAACTCAGTGTAAGCTTTTAATTCTGCTTTTTTAAATCTTCATATTTCTGGCAAATGTTCCCAGGTATATGTTAAAAAAAAAAACTTTAATGGTTTTTTTTCTGTAAATCTGTCTTATGTCAGTTTATTTTTAAGCACTAAGAGAGTAAAGGAAAAAATGTCCTCCCCTCAACCGACTAAACTTAATTCTCCAGTTTTTCTTCTAGAAATTGGCTCTTTATAAAGAGGGATATACATGGCACATCTCTCACACATAAAGTCAGCCTTGATTCTTCCTTTTTATTTATCTTTCACTGAATCAGTCATCAGGTCCACCATTTCACATTGAGCCACTGCCACTTCCTTACTATAGACAGGCCTTACAATTTTTCACCAGGATTAGCGTTATACTTCTTTCTCACCACACCTCTCTCCCCCACCACATAAATAGAGTGATCATGATAAAACCAAACTACAGTCGTATCACTTGGCAGCATAAAATCTGTAATGCTCTTGTCTCATCATAGATTCTTCCAGGTTAAAATTTCTAAGCTTGGAGTCAATCTGATATAGTCTTTTCCTACTCTTCCTATATCATATCTCTTCCCTATTTATGTGTTACCTGTGAATCTTTCACATACAGATTCACACTATTCACAGATTCCATATGTGAGAATCTGTCTAGTTGCTATAATTTATTTGTAACCACAAAATCAATACTCACAGATATTTCACAATCATTCATGTTATTTGAGTTCCCCAATGTACAAATTCTCAGTGATGGTCAGAAAGGTGATGCACTGCCTTGTTTTAGCTCAGTTACTATAAAAATGTGTTCTCTTCACCATCTCATTAGTGCTGTGTTGTCCAGATTTTTGTTCTTTTTTTGGTGGTGAATTTGCTGTTTAAAATGGACCCCAAGCATAGTGCTAAAGTGGTATCTGGTATTCCTAAGTGCAAGTAGGCTATTATGTGCCTTACAGAAAAATGTATCTGTAACTTAGAAAAGTTACTTCTAAAATAAATGATAGTGCTGTTGGCTTTGAGTTCAGTGTTAATGAAACAACAATGCACTTTAAACAATGTGTCTTAAAACAAAAATACACCTAAAACAAGGACACATAATTTTAACTATATTCATTAACAGTATTATTTTTAAACATAGATAAAACAAGAAATTATGCTAATATTATCAATTAAGATTTCAGCACAAAAGAGATGTTGTATAAAATCAAATGTTATAAAAATATTCATAGTTTTATAAATTATTTTGGAATATCAGAAAGATTCAATACTTTATATTTCTAAAACAAATAACTACTTTCAAACTCCATTCATTGAAAAAGCATAGAAGAATAACAACCTAGTCTAAAAACATAGATGATTCAATAGTAATTAGCACCACTAACACCCAGATTTGGATCTCTAATTATGATGCCCCACTAAAAGGAACCAAAACTCTTAAAGAAATGGTTGGTTACAAGTCTAGAGCAAGAAAAGTACAAGATGGTCCTGGAACATCTTGTGCCAGAAACAAAGGACGCTATCAAGTATCACTGGAATCCAGTAACATTCCAAACAAAACTAACTAAAAAAACTAGGAAACCACTGATGTGTTCCCACTGCTTAATATTAGGAAAACTATAGTGTCAAAGAAAACAGTAACTGCAATGATTGAAACCACAAGTTATATTAAAGTTCATGAGTATATATATATTTTAAAAATCTTACTGGTTATCTTTACCTTTGGTGATTTGCTAGGACACACATTCTTTATTCTAAACCAGGGGGTGGCAAATTTCCTGTAAAAGACCACAAAGTAGATATTTTAGAATTTAGGGCCTACATCCAATCTCTGTTTCTTCTCCCTCTCCTACTCCTTCTCCTTCTTCTTTTCCTCCTCCTTTTCCTTCAACAAGTCTACTTAATGTTGCATGTTCTTCTTTATTCTTATTAATGTCCAGTGGAAAATGTACAAAACAATTTTAGCTTATGGGCCACACAAAAAGAGGCATGGGCCATATACAGTACATAGACTATAGTTACCAACACCACTTCTAAAGAAAGTCAAGACAAATACGACAAATTTTATCTAGATTTCTTGTAGTAACTGTACTTTACCTTAACCAAATAGTTAATGAGAAAATTTTCTTTATCAAAGTCCAGCTAATGATCTCAGAAATAATGATAGAAGTAATGATAGAATTTTAAAAAGCCTTCATTTGTATACCATGATAAAATAATAGATCTAAGCAATGATCATTACAATAAAACAGAGTTAAGTAAATACATAGATCAAGTTAGCATCACTTGGATCCACTGGATCCTAAACTTTGTCACATAGTAGCATTACCTGGTGAATTCTAAAAACCACCGAGGATTCTCAGCCATGGATATGCAGATTTAATTGGTATGGCTTGCACCATGGTCTAGTTTCCCAAATCCTCTGATCATTCTTAACATCATCAAAAATGGAACAACTAGGTATTATGTACTTTGTGATGAGATATAACAGGGAATGTATAGCACTGCCAAAATACACAGTGCGGCTACATACACATTATATGAAAAAAATCATAGATCTAAACAATGCTATTTAAAAGCAGTGGTCATTATAAGATGAGAACTTTTTTTTTCTTTTCCATTCACTGATTTCATTCAAATTTTAAGTGGACAATAAATCTATAATTTGGTGAAATTAAATTTTTCTAACTCCATTATATGTTGCTGCAGCTGCTGCTAAGTTGCTTCGGTTGTGTCCAACTTTGTGCGATCCCATAGACAGCAGCCTACCTGTCTCCTCTGTCCATGGGATCTTCCAAGCAAGAGTACTGGAGTAGGGTGCCATTGCCTTCTCCATTGAGTGCTTAGTGCAGATCAAATACCTGACAATACTAGGGAGGTCCATGCATTCTTCACACAGAAAACATAAATATGTACTATTTTTACATATAATAGTATGTAAAGTAAATAAAGTATAATAGTACTTCTTACTGAACCTAAGAAGTCAAAGTTGAAAATACTCTTCTAAATGCAGGAGAGATAATAATTTTTGAAGAAGGAAATTATAAGAATCAAATTTCACTTTTAGTGTGTAAGAAAATGATCCAAGATAGTTGCTTACATCTAAAATTTTCTTGTAATATTTTCTTGTCTATGAAATTTTTAAGTTGATCTATCTGAATGACCATTCATATAGCCATTAAGAACGCTGAGAGCCGAAGGACTGATGCTTTTGAACTGTGGTGTTGGAGAAGACTCTTGAGATTCCCTTGGACAGCAAGAAGATCCAACCAGTCAATCCAAAATGAAATCAACCCTGAATATTCATTGAAAGGACTGATGTTGAAGCTGAAGCTCCAATATTTTGGCCACTGACACGAAGAGCCAACTCAATGGAAAAGATCCTGATGATGGTAAAGATTGAAGGCAGGAGGTGAAGGGGATGACAGAGAATGACATGGTTGGATGGCATCTCCAACTTAATGGACATCAGTTTGAGCAAGCTCTAGGAGATGGTGAAGGACAGGGAAGCCTGGCATGCTGTAGTCCATGGGGTTGCAAAGTCGGACACGACTGAGTGACTGAGCAACAATAATCTGAATGATTCTTAAAAACTGATAAAATTTCATGTTTTCTTTTAGAGGAGATTCTCTCTACCATACATCTAATCCTTTTTAAGCCAGGTATTATTTTAGCTTTAACTCTATTTAATATACTCGGAATTAAAATTTTCACTTTAAACTTACAGGATATTTTATAATTTTATATCTATAAAAGGATTCCTGTATAAAATAAATTTTTATTGAGGATATCTTATAAATCATGCAATCTTTATCTTTTGAGATTGAATCTTTCCAAATAAAATATTGTATAGTGAAATGGTCACTCACACTGCTCTCTCATTACTATTTGTTCTTTGATTTTGAGAACAAACTTGTTATTTTAGGAATAAGATGGGGTAAGGTAATTATTGCTATGCTTCCTGTTTTTTCTTATATGTTTCATTTACTTTAGCTACAATATTCTTTCTTCCATTTCTCCTGTAATTCAATCCCATTTGTTTTACATCTTCAAGCATTTTCTCAAAGTTTTCAGACTGCTTAGGGTTCCCTTTTAGGTTTTCTAAGCCATTACATTACAGCCCATTTAATATACAGTTAGCCTTTGGATAGACAGAATAGGCTGAATTTGTATACTGAATTTAACATCATCAGTCAATTTCTAATTAACAATGTACAATAATGTGTTTCTTTATCTTTCTTATCTTTTGCTAGATTCCTTGTCATACTTTTCATTGTCTTCTTTAATCCATCTACTCAGACCTGTTCTCCTCAACCCCTACAAGCTTACATCCTATTTTTCTTCAAGAAATTATGAACAATCACAAAGAACCGAACTTCACTTCCATCGTACAGGTCAATTTATCTACATTACCCTATGGTTATATTTTCTCTCTATCCTCAGTACTTGAGAAGTCTTCCCCTTCTCCAGAAGGAGACCAGTTTCTACTTCTGTGCTCCTGATTCCATCTCATCTCTTTTTAAGAAGCACCACACCAATGCTTATCCACATTGTTGCTCTTCTTTATCAGCTGCATTGTTCAAGTTCCTTCTATTCTAAATAACTTTGTATCTATTCTTCAGTTTTAAGATCCTTTCAAACAAAATTCTTTCTGCTTGTTCAATCATTCTTTCCCTTGCTCTCTGCCCTTCTCTCACCCACTCTCCCTTTTCAGAGGAGTTCTTTTGAGTGAAATCTACAAGTCATCCTTCCCATTCATCATTTCGACTATCTTTCTACTGATTTTGTCTTCTTCTTGTTGTTCAGTCGCTAAGTCATGTCTGACTCTCTGTGACCCCATGAACTGAAGCAGCTAGGCTTCCCTATCCTTCAATATCTTGGGGAGTTTGCTCAAATTCATGTCCATTGAGTCAATAATGTTATCTAACCACTTCATCCCCTGCTACCCCTTTCTCCTCCTGCCCTCAATCTTCGCCAGCAATGTTGTCTTTTCCAATAAGTAGGCTCTTTGATCATGTGGTCAAAGTATTGGACCTTCAGTTTCAGCATCAGTCCTTCCAATGAATATTCAGGGTGGATTCCCTTTAGGATTGACTGGTTTGATCTCCTTGCTGTCCAAGGGACTCTCAAGAGTTTTTTCTGGCACCACAATTTGAAAGCATCAATTCTTCGGTGCTCAGCTGTCTTTATTTTGTCTTTTTTATTTTTAAATCATATTTTGCCATCCTCCATTGTGGTATTGTCTAAGACTTCTTAAATAGTGGCTTTTTTTTTTTTTTTAAAGAAGTGTGCTGTATTCTTAAAAATGTGTGCTGTTTTCTTATGCCATATATTTGCTTCTTGACCTGATCTCTGTTCTAAACTTTAGAAAAATATTTATACAAATTACCTAGTGAATAACTACTTGGATGTTTCACATGTGACCCAAACTCAAATAATCATTCACTATTGTCTCCTTGCTCTCAATCAATGTCCCAGTGTTCTTTCTGCATTTCTCATATTACATAATAATACCTCCATCTATATCATACCCAAGATAGGAATTTTTGGAGCCAGTCAGGCTACACTTTAATCCTGCTAGCCACATCTACCATTTCATCATTTACATACAATTCAAAAAGTGGTTCCTAGACTACCGTGGTGGTTCTGTGGTTGAGAATCCTCCTGTCAATGCAGGGGAGATGGGTTCAACCACTGGTCTGGGGAGAATCCACATGCTGTGGAACATCTAAGTCCATGCACCACAACTACTGACCCGGCATGCAACAACTCTGATGGCTACACTCTCTAGGGCCTGCTCCAGTCTGCTGCAACTACTGAAGCCCTCATACCTAGAGCCTGTTCTCCACACGAAGCTACCACAACGAGAAAAGTAACTCCAACTCTCTGCGACTAGAAAGAAAGAAAGAAAGAAAGTGAAGTCACTCAGTCGAGTCTGACTCTTTGCAACCCCATGGACTGTAGCCTACCGTGCTTCTCCATGCATGGGATTTTCCAGGCAAGAGTACTGGAGTGGGTTGCCATTTCCTTCTCCAGAGCATCTTCCCAACCCAGGGATTGGACCCAGTTCTCCCGCATTGTAGGCAGATGCTTTATAGTCTGAGCCACCAGGGCAGTCCTTGGTGCGACTAGAAAACCCGAGCACAAAAAAAGGCAGTCTGCCTTTCTTCCATTTGTGTTTATGTTGACTTAGCTTGGACCTTTATTACTTATCACTTGAGCAAACTACAACAGAGTTCCATGTGATTTGTGTATTGGATCTAACCTCTCAAAACTTTGCAACACACTCAAATCAATGCGTCTAAAACACACATCTGATTATATCATGCTTGAAAAAAGTCATCACCTAACAACTTCTATACAAGGTGCATCATCTGTCATGACCTTCTTCACATTTTATTCATTATTTGAACTGACTTCCTCTTCCCTTTTACACACACACACACACACACACACACACACACATAGATGGAGAACAGAACGTACTATATCATTACATACTTCTGTTTGTCCATATCATTTTCTCTCCCAGGAGAGACTTTCTTTCATTTCTTGGTTAGAATACATAATGCATTTAGACTTGACTCTTATATTACTTACTGAGGGAGGAGTGTTCTAATTGTTTTTTGACTTAATCCCTCATCTAAATTACTATAATAGATTTAAATGATTTTTGCCTCTTCATTTCCCCATGAAATTATAATTCCCTTTGGGAGGGGATGGTATCATATTCATATTCCCTTCCTTAAGTGCTTGGTTCAGTAGTGAGGTAGGTGGTGGGTCCTTAATAACTGTGGGCATTTTGAATTGAACAAATATATGTACTACATGTTGCCTTGGGGAAAAATGCATAATTGAACTGCTTTAAGGCTTAAAATTTTTAAAACGGTATGAAAAATGGAATAACCTTTATACTTGGAGAAGGAAATGGCAACCCACTCCAGTATTCTTGCCTGGAGAATCCCATGGACGGAGGAGCCTGGTGGGCTATAGTCCATGGGGTCGCAAAGAGTCGGACACGACTGAGCAACTTAACTTATACTTATTAGTTCTTTCTTTCTTTGATTACAGACATTTTAATAATAGTATATTATTTGTGTTTCAGTGTAATACTGTAATATTAAAAATAAGGTGAAATTGGAGTTTGCCAAATATTATTTATCAATCTATATATTTAAATATACTACTTTAAAAGATAAAATTAGTAAATGTTCCACTTTAAAAAATTTGACACAAAGAACAAATTTAACAAAATACAAACTATTAATAATAAATTTGATATAAATCAAGGGTTTGAGACTTTACCTACCATATAGATATTATCTCAGAGAACTTTGTTATTTTGGCTATTACTTGAAATCTGTGAAATCTTTGTTATTTTGGCTATTACTTGAAATGGAGTATAATATATGGTGGGTTTTTTTTTTGCTTTTCTTTTTAAATTTTTCTAAATCAATGAATTGACTATTTTTCATAAATGGCTGCTTCAACTAAGGTATTTTTCAAATCTGGACTCTGATATTCCACAAAGTTAGACACTATAATTATCCAACTGAAACATTATCTCTTGAAATGCTTAAAGACATAAATCCCTCTGCCTATTCGCAGTGTTCTATTTGTGGATCTCTGCACAAACTGGACTGTATCTTCCCAGGATGACCCCATGGCCTGATAGACACCAGAGAGCTTTAGACCATTCCCTTGCTAGATTGACATGTATATTAGGAGAAGAGACTCTTTAATCTATAACTCTACAGTATATCACATTTCCATTTATATTGTGTCACTACATTTTATTAACGCTTCCTGATATGTTCAAATAAGTTATGCTCTCCTGCCAAAAATGGCTGTACTGTGTCTGTTTTTACTGGTTTACCATTTTCTCTGGGGAACTGACTAAGAGGCATACTTTTGAGATTGCTGTGAAAGTGAAAGTTAATACTGGATCCTGAGAGAAAAAGTTGAAAGTTTGGGGAAAAAAATAGAAAAAGTTTTGTTTTCCTATTTTTATTTTTTACCTCTAGTTCTTTAATCTTACTATTCAAGTTCCTATACATTAAAAATGAAATATGATATATGACCTTTATAAGTGTGTCCAAATCAGGAGACTCAAGTGAAGAGTCACTTACATCCAGAGAGAATTAGTTCATCCAAAGGATAAATTTGTTGAAATGTGATTATATGAAAGTAGACAGGGTTTTGGCTAAGGAAATGTCTTCTTGAATACTATTTTTCATATGTTTTAGTCTATGGATCATTTTAGGGACACCAAAGATATCTAAAATGGGCTGACTTATTGAATAATGTTTTCGTCAAGTACAGTCAAGCTCGTTTCTAGGTCTCTAAGAGTGTAATTCCAGCAACTACTAGAATAATAGATTAATATAGCATAATAGCTCTATGAATAGTGATTTACCATCTTTAAACAACTTCTGGTGATTGTGATACATTTATGATAATTAGAAAGCCACCAACTTTGGCACTAGACAGACTTGTTTTTGCCCTCTGATTTTATCATTGATTGTTACATAAAAGCCTCTTTGATGTGTTATTTTCTAACAACAACAACAACAACAACAAAATCACCTATCTTATAAAAATCAACACTTCCTGTACATAGTAGGAGATAACAAATATTTGTTCTCCATTCTTTCTAACACTTCATTTTTCTTTTTGTTCTCCAAAACCTCAGCTCTTTCTCCTTGACATCTTTGGACTAGGACCTAAAAAACTAGGCAGATATTTCTGAGTTCCTTTGGTAATTTTTGATTGTACTGAGATAATATCTTCACTGCTGGTAATCATCTTGAGTGAGTTTATCCAACCAGTCTGAAACTGAATTACAAAAAACTGTTTGATTGCTTTATTTTATTAATTCAGATAACAGAATGGTTAAAGGAAAGCCAAACATTTACCTCATTAAAAATCATGAGAACTTTGGTAAGTACTTTTTTAGTCTCCATCTCTGTTTAAATATGGGAAAGAGGAGTAATGAAGAGAAAATAAAGTTGATGTTCCTAAACTTAAAAGTAAAGATTCTATTCATTTCCAGATTCATTTACCTTATCACATAAAATCATTACTGCCAATAAAATATTTCTATATTTTGATAAAGTGTTTTTTTTTTTAATACAATGTGAAATGAGCTCAATTCTCAAGTGAGCTCATTTCACAAGCTGGCAAGGTAATACTCACAATTGTTCAAGTTAGGTTTCAACAAGAAGCCTATGAATCAAGAACTTCCAGATGTACAAGCTGGATTTAGAAAAGGCAGAGCAGCCAGAGATCAAATTGCCAACATCCATTGGATCATAGAAAAAGCAAGGGAATTCCAGAAAAATATCTGCTTCATTGACTACACTAAAGCCTTTGATTTAGTGGAAACAAACTGTGGAAAATTCTTAAAGAAATGGAAATACCAGACTACATTACATGTTTCCTGAGAAACTTATATGCAAGTCAAGAAGCAACAGTGAGGACTGGACATGCAAGAATGGACTGGTTCAAAATCGAGAAAGGAGCTCGTTAAGGCTGTGTATTGTCACTCTGGTTATTTAACTTACATGCAGAGTGAAGTGAAGTTGCTCGGTCGTGTCCAGCTCTTTGCGGCCCCCATGAACTGGGGCCTACTAGGATCCTCTGTTCATGGGATTCTCCAGGCAAGAGTACTGGAGTGGGTTGCCATTTCCTTCTCCAGGGGATTTTCCCTACCCAGGGATCGAACTTGGGTCTCCTGCATTGTAGGCAGATGCTTTACCATCTGAGCCAACAGGGAATATGCAGAATACATCATGTGAAATGCTGAGCTGGATGAATCACAAGCTGGAATCAAAGTTGCCAGGAGAAACATCCACAAGCTCAGATATGCAGATGATACCACTCTAATGGCAGAAAGTAAAAAAGTCTCTTGATGAGGGTGAGAGAGGAAAGTGAAAAAGTTGGCTTAAAACTCAACATCAAAAGCTAAGATTATGGCATCTGGTCCCAGCACTTCATGGTAAACAGATGGGGAAAAAGTGGAAACAGTAACAGATTCTTTTTTTTCCCTTGGGCTCCAAAATTACTGCATACAGTGATTGTAGTCATAAAATTAAAACATGCTTGCTCCTTGGAAGGAAAGTTAAGACAAACCTAGACAGCATATTCAAAAGCAGAGACATCACTCTACCAACAAAGGTCCCTATATTCAAAGCTATGGTTTTTCCAGTAGTCAAGTAGTCAGGAACAAATGTGAGAATTGGACCATAAAGAAGGCTGAGCACAAAAGAACTGATACTTTTGAACTGGGGTGGTAGAAAAGACTCTTGAGAGTTCCTTGGAAAGCAGAGATCAAACCAGTCAATCCTAAAGGAAATCAACCCTAAATATTCATTGAAGAACCGATGCTGAACCTGAAGTTGCAATACTTTGGTCACCTAAGGCGAAGAGCTGACTCATTGGAAAAGACCCTGATAATGGGGAAGATTGAGAGCAGGAGGAGGAGGGGATGACAGAGGATATGATGTTTGGATGGCATCACTATGTCAATAGAGATGAATTTGAGCAAACTCCACAAGATAGTGAAGGACAGGGAGACTTGCTGTGCTGCAGCTCATGGGGTCCCAAAGAGTGGGACATGACTTAGGGACTGAATAACAATTAAATACATTAGACAGATATAAAAGGATGCATAAGTGTACAGAGCAGATCATCACATTACAAACAGATATGTATCCATCAATGTATTAAAATTGAAAATAAAACATATTTATTAATATAGCATTAATAAAATCATTAAAGGTAATATAA
>SJYQ01003286.1:67172-88239 GCA_006410935.1 Redunca redunca
TAAAAAATATATGAAAAAAACAAATTCAGAATTAATATACAGAACTTTTAAAAATATTTATTTCATATTACCAAAGATAACAGTCATTATTATTTGCTTATTATTTATATATTATTATGTTTGCTTTAGAACACAGTCCCACATTTTGTGATAATTCTCTTATGGAGAGGTGGATTCTAAATTTTTCTTTTGTGTCTGTTTGTTTTTCTTCATCCATAAGAATATAACAGAAATATAATTCTATGAGATTTACCAAGTTTTGTAATAAAAGACTACATGATTTTCACCTTTTGCTGCAACACTCACTCTTAGAAACATGTGTTCACATAAGAAATCTGACTACCTGGGAAAGTGCATGACATGAATAAGCCAAACCAAAGGGAGAAGTCTGTTCAACACTTTCAGCTAAGCCTATGCACTGGGTCTTCCCAGTCCAGGAGCCAGATAAATGAGTGAAGAAGCCTCCAAATCATTTCAATCTCCAGCCATTTGAGTTACTTCCAGTTGTTCTGGCTTTTCCAGTTGAGATTAAAAATATTATGATTCAGAGGCAAGCTATCCTCACCCTGTTCTATTTTAAATCTTAATCCATGATACCATAAGCAAAATAACATGACTGTGTTTTGGTGATTTGACATTTAAAAGGTAGAAAACCAGACCATAATTTGGGCACAGAGCCAAAAATTTGGAGAGTTTCATAAAAAGCCTATGATATGATGATTTAGGGAGTAAACATATGGACTCCCACCAGTCCTTAAAGAGCTGTCTATGGAAGATTGAAAGAAATTGAGGAAAATGTTATTGGAAGCTCAAGGAAAAAAAAAATTCTTTTCTTTGACAGTCTTTCTAGCCTGTAAATGGACCTCAAAGTAAGAAAGATTGAAAAAATAAATAAATAAAATAAAAGCTGGAGTATTTTCAAAAAAACACGGCCTCAGAGTAGAAATGAAGGCAACGTTCGAGAGAAAAATTCTTCGTTGAGGTCCAGAGAGATTTAAGGTGCTTTATTGTAGATATTTCAGAAAGTCGTAAGGTCTTCTAACAATCTTAGAGTTAGACCTTGCAGATACTGCTAGAGAGTAAGAGTTCTAAGGGCTTTTCATACAGCAGTCTCAAAGTTGTGAAACCTAAAATAGTGAAAGACTTAAGTGGAAGATGTTTGGAGTTACAAGTTTTATCTAAGGGACTGAATTATGAGTCATGCATTAAACAGATGTTTTTAAAGGAATTATACCAGTCTTCCCTGAGGGGATAAGTACAATATAAAAGAAACTGTGTTCTTTATATGCTTATAATGCTGTGAGTATCAGACTCAGATGGGAACACAACAAGGCAGAGTCACACGCTGCAGAGAATTACTTTCAGGATAAAAGACTGGGCCCAAATTAAGTAACTGGTTTGTGTGCATGCCTGGCTTATGAAATTACTATGAACTAATAACTGTGTACCTTCTCTTTTCCTCTACTTTTTGAGATACAGATACAGATTATGTAAAACATTATATTAGTTTCAAAGGTAAAACATAATGATTTGATATATGTATATATTACAAAATGATCACATACATCAAGGATATAAGCTCCTGTGTTTCCTATTTAGAGGCAGAGGATACAAGAAAAGATATGATGAATATGCTAAGATTACTACTAATTGGCTAATGGGCTTACTAATTTATTTTTATTTTGTCCAAAGTTTAACTTGCATAGATTTAGTATTAATCACCAATTAATGAGATCGTTTATCTATTCAATTATCATTTTGAGTTTCTTAAAAAAATTTCATTTATTAGGAACCACTTTATATGTTTTAGATCATGGGTCCTAACACATTGAATTTTAAGTAATTCTTTGTGCTGAAAGTAACAGGGACTTTGATTTTCTGTAGATTCCAATATATTTGTTAAAGATTAAATGAATTTAAAAAAATGTTCTTTGACTTATATGACCATGCTTTTTGTGTTCTAACATTGAGTTGCTATAAGAAGTTTTAACTTCCTCAAGATTATTCAATTTTATTGAATCAAGATCTTCTAAATTGCTTGCTCAGTCTTAGTCACCATTTATCAGACGCAGAACCTAGCAATTTCCCATAGGCCCATAAGACCATTTATGAAAGGAAACTATTGTTTATGAATTAATCACTGTAGTCTTTTGGTATCATATATTTTAATATGATACCAAACTTACTGTAAAAGAAAAAGATGTCACAAGTATACTCTGATTGGAAATTCCTAAAATCAAGTTATTTTCATTTTCATGGAGCATGGAAGATTGACTTTCAGCATCTGTGTTCTTTGGAGATTACTGTAGCACAGATACTCATTAAAGTGTCATTTACCTTCGCTCTCACTACATTTGTAACATTAAAGTACCAACTGGGTCTTTTTGAATTTTTGATTTTAAAAGGGTACACATACATTTTTATGAATAAATGAAAGTTATATAAATAGATTCAGAAACCCTAAAATCTATCTTAAATTATTCTTAAGTACACATGAAATATAGATGCAAACATTCTATGAAAAAAATTAATTCACAGGACACTAACTTTATAAGTTCCAAGAATATTATAATGATTATAACAAATAATGTTAATAACTATACAATATAAAAAGAGGTCAATTGTGACATCAAAGCACAAAAGGGATGGGTTTGATTCCTGGGTTAGGAAGATCTCCTGGAGAAGGGAATGGCTATCCACTCCAGTATTCTTGCCTAGAGAATTCCATGGGTAGAGGAGCCTGGCTGGCTACAGTCCATGGGGTTACAAAGGGCTGGACATGACTGAGTGACTAACACTTTCACTATATATAAATAGTTACTCTAAACTCTAAATGTAAATGGATTGAATTCTCCAATCAAAGGCACAGAATCACTGGATTTTTTTTTTTAAAAAAGCAAGATTCAACTACATTCTACCTATGGGATACTAACTTCAGCCTGAAGACACACATAGGCCCAAAGTGAGGAGATGGAAAAAGATATTCCATGCAACTGAAAGAAAACAGGGCGGATGAATTCTATCAAATGTTTAGAGAAGCACTAATGCTTATTCTTCTCAAACTCTTCCAAAAAATAGCAGAGAAAGGAACACTTCCAAACTCATTCTACATGTCTACCATCACTCTGATACCAAAATCAGATAAAAACATCACAAAAAAGAAAATCACAGGCTAAGATCACTGATGAGCATAAATGAAAATATCCTCAACAAACTGAAAGATAAAAATTATATGATTATCTCAATAGATGCAGAAAAAGCTTTCAAGAAGATTCAGCATACATTTATGATAAAAACTCTTCAAAAATATGCATAGAAGGAACCTACCTCAGCATAATAAAGGCCATATATGATAAACCCATGGCAAACATTATTCTCAATGGTGAAAAACTGAAAGCATTTCCTGTAGGATCAGGAACAAGACAGAGTGCCCACTCTTGCCACTATTACTCAACATAGTTTTGGAATTCCTAGCCACAGCAATCAGAAAAGAAAAAGAAATTAAAAAAAAAAAAGAAATCCAGGTTGGAAAAGAAGAAGTAAAATACTCACTGTTTGCAGATGAATGATACTATACATAGAAAACTGTTTATATACTTGAAAATTGCTAAGATGGTATATTTAAAATTTCTCACCACACAAAATAAATGATAGGACGTGTTAGCTAACTCCATAGCAATACCTGTCTTGTAATATATGAGTGTATCAAACGAACACATTGTATAACTTACATAATTTTGTGTTAATAAAATTGGATAAAGATAAGCTGGGTTTAATATAAAAATGTGTATGCTAATCTAGATAGCATACTGAAAAGCAGAGACATTACTTTGCCAACTAAGGTCCATCTAGTCAAGGCTATGGTGGTCATGTATAGATGTGAGAGTTGGACTGTGAAGAAAGCTGAGCGCCAAAGATTTGATGCTTTTGAACTGTGCTGGTGGAGAAGACTCCTGAGAGTCCCTTGGACTCTCAGTCCATTCTGAAGGAGATCAGCCCTGGGTGTTCTTTGGAAGGAATGATGCTGAAGCTGAAATACCAGTACTTTGACCACCTCATGCGAAGAGTTGACTCATTGGAAAAGACTCTGATGCTGGGAGGGATTGAGGGCAGGAGAAGGGGATGACCGAGGATGAGATGGCTGGATGGTATCACTGACTCAATGGACGTGAGTTTGAGTGAACTCCAGGAGTTGGTGATGGACAGGGAGGCCTGGCATGTTACGATTCACGGGGTCGCAAAGAGTCAGACACGAATGAGCGACTGAACTAAACTGAACTGAACTGAATGCATATGAAATTTTAGACAGAAATATTCTGAACAATATTTTAAAATAGACAAAGGTATTAAGTCATCATATCATAAAACAAACACAAAAAACTATGCTTGAACCCAAGATAGGTATTCCAGGAGTTATCAACAAATTAAAAAGAAGGGATGATATTTCATGATAATATGCAAAAAATAGAGATGTAGCATATCTTAATTAAATGTAGTATAAAATTATCTATTCAGTTTGAGCTATTCTTTTATTCTTTCATTAAAACTCCCATACACACACACACACACACACACACACACACACACGCATATATGGCTGCCCAGGTGGAGACAGTGGTAAAGCACCCACCTGCCAATGCAGGAGATGTAAGAGATATGGGTTTGATCCCTGGGTTGGAACAGTTCTCCTGCAGGAGGGCATGGCAACCCACTCTGGTATTCTTGTGTGGAGAATCCCTACGGACAGAACAGCATGGTAAGCTACAGTCCACAGGGTCACACAGAGCCGGACACAGCTGAACTGACAGCACAGACGCTAGCAATACGCTTGACTGAGGTAACAGTGAAGTGTTCATGTTTTCTATTTACCATTTAAATTGCAAATAAAACAGAATACTGCTATTAAGAAAAAATATAAGTGGAGAAGTGTTGTTTTTCCTTTTCTAGACAACACAAAAATATTTCTAAACATACATTTCGCTCTACTGCTAAAAATTGCCTTTAATCCATATTTTTTTCCAGCCAATAGTCAGTTCCAATAGGTCATTTAGATAATCTATAACTATTCCACATTCTCAGGACAATGTCCAGTTCTATGATATGGAAAAATGGATTTTTAACCCAGTGATATCAAACTGGGAGGGCCACTGGATCGGTTTTGGAACAGGGTCAAGATCTCAGTGTTCTTTCCCTCAACTGAATTCTAGAAGAGCCCCAGATTTTCCCTAACATGTAGCCATTGAGAGACCAATATCCTGTAAATGAAGCCAAGTGATCATATGGCAAAAACTTAAGCAATTAACATACAATGTTATTTTTACCATATAGACTGGTATTTTTAGAAACATGACCTTTTTTTTGAATAATGAATTTCATTGGCTAATTAGGGAGAGAAGAGAATAATAAAAATACATCTAACATATAAAAATTAATGTTACCTGGAAGAAAATGCTGTATAACATAAATACAAATAGTTTCCCCAAAGAATGATATTTTAAATGAAAACATTTTAAAGTGGAAAGGCATGGGGGAAGAAACAAATAATGTTTGCTTGTTTTTTTAATAATTGTTTTTTTATCAATTTAATGAGTAAAGTAAAAAATCAATTAATTTTACATTGTAATTTCATTTAACAGGTTTCTTTTTTAAAATAACATTTATATATCACAGTGCTCAGACTAGNTCTTTCAGGAAACTCCTCACAAATCATATGTTAAAAGCAATGTTAAGAATAATTTGTTTAAAGAAAATACTACATGACTTAAAATAAAACTAGGTTCTTAAAACATAAAACTATACTTTTGCCAAGATTATTTTTTACTTTGTCACATACACAGTAGCCTGTTTTTGAAAAAAATAAGAAAAACTTTTTCTGTTATTTTTTAATGATACTTAAAGTTTCAGTTATTTTTCGGCTTGCCAATTGCAAATAAAATTTGATAAAAAGTTTACTCATTACACACCTTTTGATAAGATATTCTGAAATATGTATTTGCAGTAGCCATTGATGGCACACCCAGAAGCTATGCTGTCATTCCAAATAGATCTGTCTAACTTATCACTTAAAAGTAAGGTAGTTCCCTTTGGATCAAACACATACAAGGTTTAAGACTTATGGTACAAATTAGAGGAAGGGAAACGTTCTTTAAAAAGCCAACTGTTTAAAATGCAAAATTATCTTTTAAAAATTCTCCTTATGGAAATACAAGCTTTCACTGAAGTTTTGTCTACACTGGTAATCTTTTTCTATGATATTTGCCAGTGTTCACTGTCTATCCCCACTGGAAAGAAAGAAAATGGATGCTTTCCATCTGTAGCAAAATAGAGTCAAAACAAACGTATTTAAATTGGAAACATTTGTGGGTAAAAGAGCTATTCTCCATAAAAACATCTGGTTGTACTTTTAAGTCATTGCCAAATAAATGCATGCTGGAAAATCTATTTTATGCCACACATGGTCACCCATGTAGATGTAGCTTAAAACTGTTTTTGTTTGAGGTCAACACCCTATTTTAAGAAGGAAAGTACAGATTTGTAAGTGTGCAGTGATTTTTTTTTTTTTTTTTTTACAATACTACTGGAATGGCCATGGAAGTTTGAATATGTCTATTTTTTTCCCAGACAAGGAACAAAATACGACAGACAGTGCTTTTGATAGTTCTCAGGTAGACAATGCAAAGGCTGAAATAATGATGGTTGTGGGACAGATCGAATAGCTACTTATTTGTGGACAAAGACTGCTTGTGGTTTCTGGTTTCAGATAGGTTTTTTTTTTTTTTTTCCACTGACACAGAGAGATAATCAACTAAAAAGATGTGAAGAGAGAGAATCTCAGACTGTTTGATTGACTAAGTTTGTTATTGTGCGTGCATGCTTAGTCGCTCAGTCATGTTCAACTCTTTGTGATCCCATGAAATGCAGCCCACCAGGCCCCTCTTTCCACAGGATTCTCCAGGGAAGAATCCTGGAGTGGGTTGCCCTTTCATTCTTCAGGGGATCTTCCTGACCCAGGGATTGAACTTGGATCTCCTGCTTTGCAGGTGGATTCTTTACCATCCGAGCCACCAGGGAATACCATTTGTTAGCATAGGTAATCCATAACAATGGCTTAACAGAGTAGAAGTTTCTTTCTCACTCAAGTTTAATGCCGATGTTTCTGGTTGGTGGGCAGCTTTCTATATTGTCTTTTAGATCTAGGTTCTTTCAGCCAAATGGTGCCTCCAATCGTAGGGCTCAAAGACTACTGAAGGTTTTTCTACATTGAATAATCAAAGAATTTAAAAATTATGCTGGATATTTTCACATGCAAGGTTTGAAGCTGTGTACTGCACTTCCTTCCACATCTTATTGGCCATGCCCAGTGAAAGGCAGTTTCAAAGTTGTCATCTACCTGTGTAGCAGGACATATAGTATACAGGTTTTGGTAAATGCAAAGTTGTCTCTGCTGTACTCAGGAATGGAGTTAAACAGAAAGCTCTTGAAATATTAAAAGAAAGCATTTTAAGTTTCATTATATCTCATGCACATATCAGAACAGGGTCACTGAACTTTGTCTCCTTTTCACAAAGAATATCAGCTACCTATAAATTAACCCTCAAATGTGCTTTTGAAAATGTGTCACAGGCATACATGAACACATCCACTACTGTCACACCACTTTTTATCTGCTTAAACTGCTGTGTTCTACTATTTTTAGACATCATGTACCCCTTACTGCTACATCTGCCAGCATCTACTGATGGTCATCTTCTAGATCGTGCTGTGTCTCAACAACTATGCACATTTAAACACAAGACAGCATAGACCTTTGTGATGTCAAATTTATACAATGTTCAGTTGCAAAATGAAAAAAGGCTGTTAGAGGTGTACACACTTGTAAGGAAGAAAAAATTTTACTCTAGTGTTTGAGAGTCTCTGTCTAGGTCTTGGGATTAAATAGACATAAAACAGATCAATAAGATGAAAGCATATACATTTTTGCATGTATATGGAAGCTTCCACAGGAAAATACTAAAAAAGCCAATAGACCCAAGTGTTTATAAATGGTATACTAGGTTGTTAAAAAGAGTAATGATTGTGGAAAAATAACAAAAATATATGGGAAGACTAAAGGAAGGTAAAAGCAATTTAGCATTGTTTAGTCATACAATTTTCTCTTGGCTTCCCCTCTCCAATGATAAGCTTTCTTTCCTCTTGGTATAGGGAAGAAATCTTTCACATGAGAGTTTTATCTTTTCATATTTTTCTGTTATCCCCCCCCTCTCTAAAATGTCTATCATTCTCTTTTTACTGAGAATAGTGGTGTTCAATTTAGAAAAATTCCCAACTTTTAAAAATTATAGTAAAACCCACTGAATCCCAGGGTCAAATTCATGGACTAGTGGTGAATGAGAGAATCTGTATGTAAGAATAGAGGGACAGGAATTATATGTGTCAGACTAGAAGGGGCAGCTACCATCTAACTTGATCCAATAGTTGTCATAATGGAATGCATACAATCCATTGCCAAATTTTATGATTTTCCAAGGATGTTAGGAATTTGGATTTTTTATGTGAAATCTCTAGATTTTTAATTATTGTCATTTTACACACTTTAAAAAACTGAGTTTCTAATATGCAATGCCTGAGTGAGGTCCATTTGACCCTCTAGTTATATTTATGGATGTGAAATAAAGAGACTGCCCTCTCCATAGATTGTGTTCCAGATTTAATAATCATTATATATTTATGGCTTTACTCATTCATTCAGTTTGCACATTCATTCACTACTCCATTATTCAACAAATTTTGTACTATGTGCAATACAAACTCTACTAAGTCTAAAATAAGTCATCCTCGCCCTGAAGGTGCTCATAACAAGTATGTCTTGTTAGAGACATACTAACAACCAGTTAAAATCCCTTTTTATATGTGCATTAATGATAAAAGGAGTGGTAACTCTTGAGGATGACATCTAATGATAAATGGGAGTTTTTCAGGGAGAAAAGGCATGGAAAAAACAGTATAGAAAGCCTGCATGCATGTTCATTTACTTCAGCTGTGTCTGGCTATTTGCAACCCTAGAGACGGTAGCCCACCAGGCTCCTCTGTCCATGGGATTCTCCAGGCAAGAAAACTGGAGTGGGTTGCCATATCCAAAAAGCCTAGGTGGTTTAAAACATCAGAATACAGTTGGGAAAACCTGCAGAAGTTCTATATAGCTTGAGCAGAAGATGCTATTTGGAGTGGTAGAAACCAAAAAATATAGATTTGTGAGAATAAATAAAGCCTGACATGGTATTTATAATATTGCTAAATATTAACACTGATCTTTATCATTACAACTATATCCNTTACAACTATATCCATTGGCATATTATTTGATTACAAAACTGAGTCACAGAAAATAACTATTTGTGATATAGGAATTTGATAATTCATATAGCAAATATAAATTTTGCTTTACTAAAAGACGAGCACGTATTACATTTTTATTCTGTCTAGAGATTACTTCTTATCTCAAGAAAGTAAAAGAAGTGACTAGTAGGACTGGTATGTTAAATTTAAATCTGAAAGAATAAGGATTAAGCGACAATGTTTTTTTGAGGAAAATGATCATGTCATTTAAATGTGTGTGATGGCCAAGGCAAAAAACACTGAGCATGATTAAAGACATCTCCTTTACCTTAAATGTATGAACTTCCTCAACTTCAACAAAGACTTTGCACCTTAAAATTTTTGTGGCTAATGAAGAAAGGGAATATTCCAAATCTATAATTTCAAGTTCAGTTCCTTTCAGAAACAAAATGGAAAATCAGCTAAAAGACATGTGGCTTCCTAGGACAATCTATAATGTTGATGAAAAAATAAAATTATGACATGATAATAACCTGCTAATATCACAGTTAATTAATGTGTGTTCCATTAATGTTTGCTCCTTGGAAGAAAAGCTCTGACCAACCTAGACAGTATATTAAAAAACAGAGACATTACTTTGCCAACAAAGGTCCATCTAGTCAAGGCTATGGTTTTTCCAGTAGTCATATATGGATGTGAGAGACGGGCTATAAAGAAAGCAGAGTGCTGAAGAGTTGATGCTGTGTTGTTGGAGAAGACTCTTGAGAGTCCCTTGGACTGCAAGGAGATCCAACCAGTTAATCCTAAAGGAAATCAGTCCTGGGTGTTCATTAGAAGGATTGATGCTGAAGCTGAAACTCCAATACTTTGGCCACCTGATAGGAAGAACTGACTCACTGGAAAAGATCCTGATGCTGGGAAAGATAGAGGGCAGGAGGGGAAGGGGACAGCAGAGGATGAGATGGTTGGATGGCATCACCGACTCTATGGACATGAGTCTGAGTAAACGCCGGGAGTTGGTGATGGACAAGAAGGCCTGGCGTGCTGCTGTCCATGGGGTCACAAAGATTCAGACATGACTGAGTTGCTGAACTGAACTGAACATGCCAGATACAATAATTAACAGAACCTATAACATGACTATTATACTCATTTTATGAAAAAGACCCAGGAAACTTAAACACAGTACTTTCCAAACTAATATAATAGAGATTATGGGATAAAAAATAGGCTTTGTGACTATGCAGTTAGTGTTCCAACCCAAGTTATGCTGAATATAACTATTAACACTCCTGTTGTTCTCCAATATAAAAGAATATAAACAAAAGCTACTAGAGAATAAAATAGCTTGTCTTCTTTTATTGTTTAGTCACTGATGTCTGACTCTGTGACTCCATGAACTGTAGGATTCCAGGCTTCTCTGTCCTTCACTGTCTCCCAGAGTTTGCTCAAACTCATGTCCATTGAGTCAGTGATGCCCTACAGCCACCTCACCCTCAGCCACCCCCTCCTCTTGCCCTTAATCTTTCCCAGAATCAGGGTCTTTTCCAGTGAGTAGGTTCTTTGCATCAGGTGGCCAAAGTATTGGAACTTCAGCAGCAGTCCTTCCAATCAATATTCAGGATTGATTTCTTTTAGGATTGACTGGTTGACCTCCTTGATGTCCAAGGGACTCTCAAGAGTCTTCTCCAGCACCAGTTTGAAAGCATCACTTCTTAAATGTTCAGCCTTTATGGTCCGGCTCTCACATCCATCCATGACGACTGGAAAAGTCATAGCTTTGAGTATACAGACCCTTCTCAGCAAAGTGATGTCTCTGTTTTTGAATACACTGTCTATGTTTTTCATGATTTTCTTCCAAGGAGTAGGTGTCTTTTAATTTCATGGCTCAAGTCCCCATCCACAGCAATTTTAGAGTCCAAGAAAATAAAGTCTGTCACTGTTCCATTTTCCCCCATCTATTTGCCATGAAGTGATGGGACCTCATGCCATAATCCTGGTTTTCTGATTATTAATTACGTATAATATATATCACAATATAATTGCATTCTACTTGGAAACAATCAACGTTCCTTTGCAGGTATTAATAAAGTTCAGGATATCACATTTCAGAAATATTCAGGCATGTCTTTGGAAAAAATAACTACATTTTGGAGAACACTTAAGATTATATTACCTTAAAAAATGGCAGGTCTAGTGATGTTTAAAGTACAAAATAGGACCATTGAATACTTAAGGAAAATATTGACATTCCTTTTCAAATTAATGAATCAATAAAAAGAAAGTCAACAAAGTTCATTTAATGCAGCTCCAGAGAACAAATTTGGGATGGTGAGTGGAAGATAAAGAAAGAAGTTATGGAGATGAAGACTTTTAATATCCTATGATCTGAGAATGTCATATGTATGTCATATATATAATAATAATTTCTAAACTCTGTGAGGAAGATTTCATTTTAAAGAGGAAAAAAGTGAGGGTGTTTGGAGAAATTATAAAATAAGAGAACTATTAAGTGGTAAGCAGCCTGCCAGTTCTCTTCCAAATCAAACCCTGTATATAAATAGAGTTCTCCAAGAATGGAGTGAAACATTCAACATATCCTTTGTGATCTTGGTTCTCTTAGGTGCAAAAAGAGATTCTGGAAGTCAAGATTGTATTCTCTCCAGTTCCAGAAAAGATTGCCCCATGTCATTCTATTAGATTCATCACTTATTTAGATTGCTTTCATATGTTCAGTTCATATATTTAAAGTATAATAATAAACGTTTTTTTATCACTACTTTAGGAAATAGAGAGATTAGTGTAATTAACTTTGATTCTTTAAGACTGTTTAAATCTCAGCAAAATGTTTTCCAGTTTTTATTTTGTGACAGATTGATTAGGCATGATCCATATGCTGGTTGGTAACTTTAAGACTTCAAGGCCTGCCTACTCCCAACTATATAAACAATGAAAGTTTCAAAGGAACATTTTAAGGAAGCAAAAGAGAAAGAAAAAAAAAAACAACCTTATTTGTCCTTGCTTTTTTTCTCTTCATTCTCTACTCGTTATCATAAAGATTCTATTCAGGAGAAACAAAACCCAAACCAGAGTGCCTTTTATCTGTACACCTTTTCTGCTGCTGCTGCTGCTAAGTCGCCTCAGTCGTGTCCGTCTCTGTGCGACCCCACAGACCAGAGTTAAATTAGCAATTAAAAAAAACAAGACTAAAATATTTTGGTGGATTTAAGAACAGAAGATAATTAAAAACCCACCAACTAACCAAATAACAGGCAAATACCTGAATGTTTCTTTTAGTCTTACTAAAATAAATGATATGATCCTAAATAAACAGATCAACAAGATAAAGACTACTACTGTGTAAAACCTGTATCTGTCAGTTTGATATCCTGTATCAGAGAATTTATGTATTAAGGGGATTGCTCCAGTTATAAGATTAAATACGATCTGGTAAACCAATTATAAACTCTCATTTCCTCCAAGGATTACTTAAGCTTTTAGTTAAAAAGAATTTGAGTTACTCACGAAAGATCTGTAGTTTTTAGACACGCAACCAGTGACTCACAGGATGAGTAACAAGCAGACCAGTCCTCTTTATTCTTCCTCCACCTCCCTTAGTTCTCCCCTGCTTAGCCAAAACACACAAATTAACTGCTTTCAGCATGCCCGTTTGCTGCTTATTTTAGTTCTTGTCTTTCAAAGATGCTTTTAAAACACTACAGTTTTTTCACACATTAAACTATATTTTAGGAGTTGACTGACAGATACTCACTGAGAGATAAAAATATTATATAAGCATATAAATTTATATTTATCTATCTATACATCTATCCAGGTCCTGGGAGGAAATATGAAATCTGTACTGGAGGCATTCTAAAGTTCACTTTAATATTTTAAACCAAATCCTTTTACTTTTCTCTGAAACAGTTTTTATAATAGGTTGAATTCAGAAAGAACTCAATGAGAAAATTTTGTCCATAGTTTGTCCTTCCAGTAATTATTTCAAATAATCCTCAATCCTAGTGTTATTCCAATTATTGAGATGACTCCTTGATGAAGAGAGAGAAAAAAATCCCTGACCTCATGTAGTTTACATTGCAGTGAGTGGGAATGGACAACTGATAATATAAACAACTGCACAGGTTAAAGGATGATTACTATATAAAACAATAAGACAGGGGAAGGGGAGAATGAAGAACTGCTATTTATGTCAGAAGTTTACCAGCTTTAAAAAGAAAATGATAATTGAGCAAAAACTTGAAGGAGATAATAGATCGAGACATGTGAACATCCAGCGGAAGAATGTTCCAGGCAGAGAGAATGGTCATTTCCAATGCAGCACTCTGTTAGGATGTGCTTTCCAGAGAGTTTTGGACTTTAATATAAGATTCTGTAAGAATACACATCCGTAAGACACAAAGGAAGTAAATTCTTATGATATAATTTAATCCATAATATCATAGTTGACACAAGCGTCTTTTGTTCATTCATTTTATTAAAAGCCCAAAAGATAAGTAATAAGCCTTTCATTGTCCTGAGCACTGGAAACACAAACATGAGTTAGACAATGAGGAAACACTCATGGAAGCACATCTTTAAACTTTATAAGTACCATAACAGAATGTGTACAAAACTCTTTTAGATGATAGTAAGTTGGATGACTAACCATCCTGGGAAAATCATGAATTTCTTCACTGAGGAAGTGATATTTGATTTGGTTGCTGAAGAATGAGTAAGCTTTTACAAGGACTAAAGCAGGGACAGGCTTTTCTGGACACAGAATCATATCTGGAAAAACAGAGGTTTTGAAGATAATATGAAAATGCCTTGATTTTACTAGATATGTGGTACATGAGAGGGCGAAAGGAGAAATGAGCAAAATGTGAAATACTGTCTGCTCAGTTGTTTGGACTCTTGTGAATGTTTCAGTAGAAAAATAACATAATCAGGTTTATAAATTAGAACTGTTTGATGGTAGATGTGGAGGATGAATTGTACTATTCAAGCAACTTTCTACATTTACCAGCTGGTTATAAGAGATCCCTGTAGATACATGTATAAAGATGCTTCAGTTCTTTAGGGAAGGCTTTATAACATTACATAGGAATCTTACTTCAAGTGTTGATGTTGAACAGAACTTCAGAATAGGATAGATTACTTCTGAAAATATTCAAATCACAATCCCAGGGAGTGTACAATGTAAGGGTCTACACGATTCTGTTCTAGATTTTGAGCTATTTATGAGGTATCCTAAGTAACTTTAAAGCAATATAAAATATTTGTGGAGTGCTTCTCATATATCCTGTACTGTACTATGCTTTTTCCTTTTATGGATTACCTCATATACTCTCCATAATAGCTCTGAGGTAGTTATGTAGTTTTCCACATATTATAAATGAGGGAAATGATGAGTAGGAAGGTTAAATAACATCCTTAGATGTAAAACTTCTATTGGAGTTAGGTACCTTTGATTGCAAGTGCTTTGCTCTACTACTTCCTGGAAAATCTGGCCTCTTCTACTATATATGAATCTCTAGCAGTTTGCCATTAAGGGATAATACACACTGGAAACATTTCCTTTCTATAGATTTTGAACTTGCTCTGTTGTATGCACTGAGATCTGTTGGAGTGATTAGAAAGATATACTGAGGTTTATCACGGCAAGAACTAGTGACAGGTATGAGATTTTGCTACACCTCCAAAAAGAGAGGTTTGCTTCTCTTAGCTTCGTGTTTGCTGCTGTGAGAACCATGGTTGCTCATGGTAGAAGATACGAGTTTCTTGGGTCAGAGACAAAAGAAATTGTTACTCAAGGGAATTATAGATGCCAGAGTGTCAGCGTTCACACTGGATCTTAAGTCCTGAATTTTAAAGGGCGATTCAAAGAGGCCGTGTGATGCCTGATATATTGCTACAGGTTGGGTTATGAGAGAGGACCTTTGAGTTTAGGGATCCCAGATTTTTTTCTAAGCATCATTAACATCTGCATGACTTTTGCATTGGAGAGAGACTTTATTATACTAGACAGTAAACAAACTAATCCCTTATTTTAGATATACCATTTCATTCTTTCAAAATTGTTCCCTACACAAAAATCCTTAAAGATAGTCTAGAACAAAGGTGGTCAAGTTCTGAGTTTAAAAGATAAACAGAAATGTAAGAAACCCATGGAGAATAGTCTCCTAGGATCTCACTCAAAGGCAACTGTGCTGGAGTATATGTCAGGAAGTCTAATCAACCACCATTTCTACCCTACATACTTGGAATCCCATGGCACCTTTGGGATGCAAACATTTCCTAAAAAATTCCCCGGATAGCTCAGCTGATTAAGAATCTGCCTTAATGCAGGAGACCGTGGTTTGATCCCTGGGTTGGGAAGATCCCCTGGAGGAGATCATGGCAACTACTCCAGTATTCTTGCCTGAAGAATCCCCATGAACAGAGGAGGCTGGTGGGCTACTGTCCATGGAGTCACAGAGTCAGACATGACTGACTGAAGTGATTTAGCACACACAGCCCACACCAAGTTCAGTTCCACTGCCAGAGCTATAAAGAAACTTGTTGATTTCAATTCATTATTAATAAGGCTGTATGGAATCTATTTTTAATCTAATATAGAAAACACTCATTCCTTGGTAGACTATGACATCATCATTAAAGGATAATGTGCTTGAAAGAATTTTTCTAGCACTGTGACTGGTTGAATCATATATGACCTTGTTTGTTCTTGGTCATAGTCACTGTTGGCAAAATAATCTAAATTTTAAAGCACTTCTAATATAGATGATCCTGATTCTTTCAGAGTCATGAATGAAAATGTGAAATATTTCTTTTAACTACCAAATACAATTTAATTTTTCCAGTCAATAGATCAAAAACTTATTTTGAATTTGTAAAGACTGTAACCTAAGATGGATTCTCAAAACAGGCTATTGACACAAAAACTGAAGATCAGGCAATTTAGTTATCTGATTTTTGGATAAAATATGAGTTAAAGCATGAATGGAAAATCATGAGAGCATCCAGGAAAGAAGGAATAGTAAAGAATATGCATGTAATGTGGCAAAACATTTACCACACTTACAAATAACTGCAGGATTCCAATCAAAAATAGATGAAGTTAACAGAAGAAATAAAAGACTGGAAATATTGATGCTGCTACCTTTTGAGAAACTCTGTAGATATGAACCAGAGGAACACAGTGAAGGTGACCTATCACCATAAATGAAGAAAACAATTGTGCCAAAAGGATGAAACTGTCCCAGAGGTATTGACATTGTCAAAAACTTCACATTAAAGGAAATCTCAGAGACATTGGAAGTACATAGGATAAAGTATGGGAGGCTGATCCAATTTGGAAAGAAATAGAACAATTTGCCACGGCAGAGAAAAGATTTCTATTCTGTATCTTAAATTATATGATAAGAAAGCAAGCACACTATTCAAACTAACCTGGATATATATTTTTTTCTTTAACAAAGAAAACATGTCTATTCTCATTTAAAATACAGTGAATCAAATATCCATCAATTTAAATTACCTGTCTATATATGTGTGTACATATAAAATGGTTTATAATATTAATATGTATTCTACACACCAGAGATTATTCTATAAGTATAAAGAATAAGCATCTTTCTATATTCCTGACAACTTATTTTGGATGTTCATTATATTTCACATAGAAAGCTAAAAGACTTTTTATCATTGTATCCTCATCTTTCTCACATTGCTAGTCAACACTTAGTGTCCCTTATATGAATATTTCTAAAATGCATCTGTAGTCATGCCACAGTCTATTTTGTTATACAAAAATATTTTCCAACATCCTAATTTTGCTCATACTGCCTTCACCACAAATGTCTCATTCTCCTTTTTTCTTCTTCCCTTTATTACATGAATGCAAAAACTAGCAAATATTTACTGGTGAAATATTCCATATAAATGAAGTAAATTAAGATAACATTCTCTTAGGTGTACTTTCACACACATGGAAATATGGAAAATAACCTACTGTACTTTCATAAGGAAACATCAGAACTTCTATTTACACTTAAATCTGAAATATAAAAGAGAAGCAAAGTTTTAATATTTATTTAGGCAGTGGTATTCTTATGGATCCTCATGTCAAACAGTCACAAGTCACATGAAGGCCAGAGTAGGAAGGCTATTGTACAAACAAGGGATATCTGCTCACATCTTGCATGTTGCAATCATTTGCACATCATGTAAATATGACTGAAGTGAATTTATGCATTATATCATTTTGCTTAAATTAAATCTCCCTTTACTAATTAAAAAAATAAATTTAAATTCAATGAAACATGAAGCAAAACATAGGGTAAACAGGAACTGACACTGGATATGCATGCTTGCTGCTGGTATTCAGTTCAGTTCAGTCGCTCAGTCGTGTCCAACTCCTTGTGACCCCATGAACTGCAGCATGCCAGGCCTCCCTGTCTATCACCAACTCCCGGAGTCCACCCAAACCCATGTCCATTGAGTCGGTGATGCCATCCAACCATCTTATCCTCTGTTGTCCTCTTCTCCTCCTGCCCTCAATCTTTCCCAGCATCAGGGTCTTTTCTAATGAGTCAGCTCTTCACATTCCCCACCCCTGGTGCCTCAGAGGTTAAAGCGTCTGCCTACAATGCAAGAGACCTGGGTTCGAGTCAGCTCTTCACATTAGGTGGCCAAAGTATTGGAGTTTCAGCTTCAACATCAGTCCTTCCAAGGAACACCCAGGACTGATCTCCTTTAGAATGGACTGGTTGGATCTCCTTACAGTCCAAGGGACTCTCAAGAGTCTTTTCCAACACCACAGTTCAAAAGCATCAATTCTTCGGCACTCAGTTTTCTTTATTGTCCAAATCTCACATCCATACACGACTACTAGAAAAACCATATCCTTCACTAGATGGACCTTTGTTGGCAAAGTAATGTCTCTGCTTTTTAATATGCTGTCTAGGTTGGTCATAACTTTCCTTCCAAGGAGTAAACGTGTTTTAATTTCATGGCTGCAATCACAATCTGCCCTGATTTTGAAGCCCCCCAAAACAAAGTCTGACACTGTTTCCACTGTTTCCCCATCTATTTCCCATGAAGTGATGGGACTGGATGCCATGATCTTCATTTTCTGAATGTTGAGGTTTAAGCCAACTTTTCACTCTCCTCTTGCACTTTCATCAAGAGGCTTTTTAGTTCTTCACTTTCTGCCATAAGGGTGGTGTTATCTGCATATATGAGGTTATTGGTATTGCTCCTGGAAAACTTGAGTCCAGCTTGTGCTTCCTCCAGCCCAGCATTTCTCATGATGTACTCTGCATATAAGTTAAATAAGCAGGGTGACAATATCCAACCTTGACGTACTCCTTTTCTATTTGGAACCAGTCTGTTGTTCCATGTCCAGTTCTAACTGTTGCTTCAGTTCTAACTGTTGCTTCCTGACATTGCATACAGGTTTCTCAAGAGGCAGGACAGGTGGGCTGGTATTCCCATCTCTTTCAGAATTTTCTACAGTTTATTGTGATCCACACAGTCAAAGGCTTTGGCATAGTCAATAAAACAGAAGTTGATGTTTTTCTGGAACTCTTGGTTTTTCGATGATCCAGCGGGTGTTGGCAATTTGATGTCTTGTTCCTCTGACTTTTTAAAAACTAGCTTGAATATCTGGAATGGTTTACTTAACTTGGTGGTTGTTAAAGATGGAAAAGATGCTGCAGTTGCCTTGCAAATATGTGTAGCCTTGCAAATATGTGTAGAACTAAATGGATGAGCTATATTATTTTGTAGTTAAAATATCATGAAGTCATCTTTTAGTTTTATCTGCCAGTTTCTGAAAGTATTGAATATTGATAGCATAAAATATTCTTAATCTTTAATGCAAATCTGATCGTATTTCAAACTAATAGAACAGTATTGCATTTTACTTTCTTTAATCAATTAGTTTAAAATGTGCTGAGTTTTTCAGGTGAAAGTTTTAAACTGATTAGAAAATTCTGTTTTCCTGTACAAGTGAGCTGACATAAGAACTTTTGTAGGTGGCATGCTTTCAGTGATTTGAATCACAGAATGGCAGAAACATTTACAAACACATCTTCATAGCTTGAATTTTTTTCAGAAAGCAGTTGCTTTCCTTTTCATCACCAAATGCCACATTTATCTTTAAGGGATTGATAGAATATGTCAAGCCTGTATATTGTCACCCTGGTCATTCAATTTATATGCAGAGTACATCATAAAAAATGCTGGGCTGGATGACCCACAAGCTGGAAGCAAGATTGCCAGGAGAAATAAACAGATATACAGATGATGCCACTTTAATGGCAGAAAGTGAAGAGGAACTTAAGGACCTCAATGAAGGTGAAGAGGAGAGTAAAAAACTAGCTTAAAACTCAGCATTCATGAAAGAAGATCACGGTTTCTGGTCTTCTTATCACTTCATGGCAAATTTACACAGGAAAAGTGGAAAGTGTGTCAGATTTCATATTTTGTGCTCCAAAATCACTGTGGACAGTGACTGCAGCCACAGATTAAAAGACACTTGCTCCATGGAAGAAAAGCTATGACAAACCAACACAGTGTATTTAAAAGCAGAGGCATCACTTTGTGACCAAGATCCGTCTAATCAAGGCTACGGTTTTTCTAGTAGTCATTTATGGATGTAAGAGTTAGACTATAAAAAAAGCTGAGCACTGAAGAATTGATGCTTTTGAACTGTGGTGTTGGAGAAGACTCTTGCGAGTCGCTTGGACTGCAAGGAGATCCAACCAGTCCATCCTAAAGGAGATCAGTCCTGTGTGTTCCTTCCTTGGAAGGACTGATGTTGAAGCTGAAACTCCAGTACTTTGGCCACCTGATATGAAGAGCTACTCATTAGAAAAGACCCTGATGCTGGGAAAGATTGAGGGCAGGAGGAGAAGGGGACAACTGAGGATAAGATGGCTGGATGGCATCACTGACTTGATGGACATGAGTTTGAGTGAACTCCAGGAGTTGGTGACAGACAGGGAGGCCTTGCGTGCTACAGTTCATGGGATCACAAAGAGTTAGACATGACTGAGCGACTGAACTGAAGTTAAATATAAATTGAACACTGACCCTGGCTCTGAATATATCACAAAATGCAAAAATTAGATCGTCAATAATAATGAAGCATATTCATTTGCTCTCACTCTTCAGTATTATTAAATAACAATTAACATTATATTTATATAGTTTATATAAAATAAAATTAAGAGTTTAATATTGTTAGGTAAAGACAACCAGGACGCCAAAAGAGTGTCTAACAGGCTTTTTAATGGCGAAGCGCTCCCGGGTGGGGTTCCCGGACCCCAACGAGGCAGGTTGAGGAAGTCCGCGCTGGACCCGTGTTGGGGGTGGCTTATATGCTTCTTTGCGAGGGATGGTCAGGTTAATGGACGGGGGTTTGGATAGGTTGCCAGGCCGAGGCGTCGTGGGATGATAGGCCCTTCTACGGGGCTGGGGTGGCGCGGCTTTAGCTGGTGAAGTGTGCTGTCATTGGTCCCGGGGATCTGGGAGGCTCCTTCCATTAGGGACTTCCCCCACAGGTGAGGGAGAGAGGGGGCGGCCCATCATGGCCCCCGGGTCCGGCCTTACAAATATCTCAAATGTATCTTGTATGATTAATAAGTTTAAAGAAATATTATTTGATTTCTCTAGGTGATTCTTTACCTCATTATGAATACTATTAATAAAATCATAAAAAGTA
>SJYQ01003286.1:94566-105813 GCA_006410935.1 Redunca redunca
ACTGTGAAACTATTTGAAAAGAAAATAACTTTTTTGAAAAGAAAATAATTTCTTTAAAAAGAAATTAGTGTTTGCTATTTTTTCACATTTTAAATCTTTTTCTTGTGAGGTAGTGAAAAAATAAAAATTGGGACTACTTTCCCTCCTGCTTTTTTCTTTTCCTTCAATTACAGATTCATGCCATGCTTATTAATTGTGTGACATTGGGTATATGACATTTATTTCCCAATTAAGTTCTTTATAAAAGAATTAAAATGTATAGTTCTAAAATCTTTCAAAATTCAGAAAATATGTTTCTGTAACTGTAAGTTTCTACAACTGTAAGTATATAGAAACATATTTTCTGAATTTATTATAATTTATTGTTGCCATCTCTTCTCGATGTATTCTACTTCTTTTAGGTCCATACCATTTCTGTCCTTTATTGAACCCATCTTTGCATGAAATGTTCCCTTGGTATCTCTAATTTTCTTGAAGAGATCTCTAGTCTTTCCCATTCTATTCTGTTCCTCTATTTCTTCACAATGTTTGTTTAGGGAGGCTTTTGTGTCTCTCCTTGCTATTCTTTGGAAGTCTCCATTTAGTTGGGTGTATCTTTCCCTTTATCCTTTACCTCTCACTCCTCTTCTTTTCTCAGCTATTTGCAAGGCCTCCTCAGACAACCACTTTGCCTTCTGGCATTTCTTTTTTTGGGGTAATGGTTTTGGTCATCATGTCTCGTACATGTACCTTTCTCTCTATAGTTTTTCAGGCGCTCTATCTATCAAATCTAATCCCTTGAATCTGTTTTCACTTTCACTGTATAATATGAGGGATTTGGTTTAGGTCATACTTAAACGGTCAAGTGGTTTTCCCTACTTTCTTCAATTTAAGAAATTTAAACTTGAATTTTGGAATAAGGAGTTCACGATCTGAGCCACAGTCAGCTCCTAGTCTTGTTTTTGCTGACTGTATAGAACTTCTCCATTTTTGTCTGTAAATAATATAATCAAGCTACCTTTGGTATTGACCATCTAGTGATGTCCATGTGTAGATTTGTCTCTTGTTGGAAGAGGGTTTATGCTTTGAGTTGTGCGTTCTCCTGGCAAAACTCTGTTAGCCTTCACCCTGCTTCATTTTGTAATCCTTGGCCAAACTTGCTGTTATTCCAGGTATCTCTAGACTTCCTACTTTTGCATTCCAATCCCCTATGATGAAAAGGATATCTTTTTGGTGTTAGTTCTAGAAGGTCTTGTTGTTCAGTCACTCAGTCATGTCTGACTCTTTGTGACCCTATGGACTGCAGCACCCAGGCCTCCCTGTCCTTCACCATCTCCCGCAACTTGTTCCACCTCATGTCCATTGAGTTGGTGATGCCATCCAACCATCTTGTCCTCCCTTGTCCCCTTCTCCTCCTGCCTTCAATCTTTCCCAGCATCAGGGTCTTTTCTAATGAGTTTGCTGTTTGCATCAGGTGGCCAAATATCAGAGTTTCAGATTCAGCATCAACAAATATTCCAACAAATATTCAGGATTAATTTCCTTTTGGATTGACTGCTTTGACCTCCTAGCAGCCCACTGGACTCTCAAGAGTCTTCTCCAATACCGCAGTTCAAAAGCATTTATTCTTGGGCATTTAGCATTCTTTACAGTCCAACTCTCACATATATACATGACTACTAGAAAAATCAAAGCTTTGACTAGACAGATCTTAGTCAGTAAAGCAATGTCTCTGCTTTTTAATATGCTGTCTAGTTGTCATAGCTTTTCTTCCAAGGAGCAAGTGTCTTCTACCTTATGCCTGCAGTTACCATCTGCAGTGATTTTGGAGTCCAAGAAATTAACAGTCTGTCACTGTTTCCATTATTCCCCATCTATTTGCCATGAAGTGATGGGGCCAGATCACATAGTATCAGTTTTTGAACGCTGAGTTTTAAGGCAGCTTTTTCACTCTCCTCTTTCACTTTCAAGAGGTTCTTTATTTCTTCTTCCTTTCTGCCATAAAGGTGGTCTCATCTGCATATCTGCAGTTATTGATATTTCTCCTAGCGATCTTGATTCCAGCTTTTCTAGTTCTGTGGCCACTGCTGAGTTTTCCAAATTTGCTGGCATATTAAGTGCAGCACTTTCACAGCATCATCTTTTAGGATTTGAAATAGCTCAGCTGGAATTCCATCACCTCCTCTAGCCTTGCTCACAGTGATGCTTCCCAAGACCCATTTGACTTTGCACTCCAAGATGTCTGGCTCTAGATGAGTGATCACACCATCCTGCTTATCTGTGTAATTAAGATTTTTTTGTATAGTTCTTCTGTGTATTGTTGCCACCTCTTCTTAATGTCTTCTGCTTCTGTTACATCCATACCATTTGTGTCCTTTATTGTGCCCATCTTTACATGAAACGTTCCCTTGATATCTCTAATTTTCTTGTAGATCTTCATGAAACTGTTCCATTTCAGCTTCTTTAGCATTAGTGGTTGGGGCATAGATTTGGGTTTCTTTGATTGTAAATGGTTTGCCTTGGAAAACAACCAAGATCATTCTGTCATTTTTTGAGATTGCACCCAAGTACTGCATTTTGGACTCTTGTTGACTATGAGGGCTACCCCATTTCCTCTAAGAGATTCTTGCCCACAGTAGCATATACAATGGCCATCTGAATTAAATTTGCTTATTCCCATACATTTTAGTTCAATGATTCCTAAAATGTTGATGTTCACTCTTGCTATCTCCTGTTTGGTCAGTTCCAGTTTACTTTGATTCATGGACTTACCATTCCAGGTTACTATCCATAATTGTTTTTTAAAGTATTGGGCTTTACTTTCACCACCAGACACATCCACATCTGGGCATTGTTTCTGCTTTGACTCAGCCTCTCCATTCTTTCTGGAGCTATTTATCTGCTCTTCTTCAGCAGTATATCGGGTACCTACTGACCTGTGGAGTTCATCTTTCTGTGTCATATCTTTTTGCCTTTTCATACTGTTTATGGGGTTGTCAAGGCAAGAATGCAATGTGGTTTTCTGTTCCCATATCCAGTGGACCACCCTTTATCAGAACTCTCCACCATGACTGTCCATCTTGGGTGGCTTGCAAATTTATATTGATTTATTTTTTTAATTGGCAGATAATCACTTTACAATATTGTGTCTGTTTCTGCTGTACAACAATGTGAATCAGCCATAAGTATACATATCCACTCCCTCTTGAGTTCTTTCCCACAATCCCTGTAGGTGCAATAGAGATTCTTAAAAAGACTTACATCAAGAAGGGCATGGCAGGAAAGAAAAAATATAGAGAGAGGATCTTGACAACTTAATACATAAATTTAAACCCTTGTTTGTGAAAATGCTTCAGAGTAATTTATTTTTACTACTCTTAATGTTCAAAGGATATTTTCATATTATGAAAGCCCATAATGTGTGTGTGTGCGTGTGAGTGCATTTGTGTGTAGGCATTGATCAAGTCAGACTTTTAAGGAAGCTNTGTAGGCATTGATCAAGTCAGACTTTTAGGGAAGCTTCCTCTAAGGAAATGATAATTTACTTTAGATCAAACCTCTGATTATCAGTAAATAAACAAGAGAGGGAAGAGTATCTTCGTGTAGAAGGAACTACATGTAAAAAGCCTTAAGACAGTACAGAACAAGGGAAGAACTGAAAATTTAGTGGCAGAAAATGAGACATTACTAAGTAATATGACACAAAATGAATACTGAAAGGTAATACAGGTATTTTAAGAATGCTGATGTTTCCCCTAAAGGCAGCAGGAATTCTTTGAAATATTATAAGCAGATAGGTGTTTTAAAAAGATCCATCTGTTCGAGGGGAGAGAAAGATTTGAAGGTGACAAAGGTAGAATAGGTATCAGTAGATGCTGTGAAGGATCAGATAGTAAATAAGTTGGGTTTTGAAGTCTAAAGTCAAGACCAAAAATATTATTTATGTTGTGCTTATGTAACAATGAAGGAAACAAATCTGTATAAATTCTTATTAAGAAATAAAATTTTAAACTATAATAATACTAACAATTGGTTGCAATTTTTAACACAAATATTCTACTGAATGTATTCATTTTTAGAAGGAAAGGTTCCCTTTTAATTGTTAAAGGGGTTTAATAAGTCAACATCAGTGAATAGTTTTCTTTGCTTGGATGACAAATGAGCCACTCAGAATCTTATTTTGGTGGCAGCTTCATTTTTATTTTTGTGAATAAAAGCTGTCATGATGAGATATTTTGTTACATATTTACCATTTTTTCTGACCATTGTTTTTGTGTCAAATGGGAATATAGAGGTGAGTACTTAGACTTATACTTCTTTAATATACGTATTTTTGTTTTATCAGTATCAGTTCAGTTCAGTCACTCAGTTGTGTCCAACTTTTTGGGACCCCATGAATTGCAGCACGCCAGGCCTCCCTGTCCATCACCATCTCCCAGAGTTCACTCAGACTCACGTCCATCGAGTCAGTGATGCCATCCAGCCATCTCATCCTCTATCATCCCCTTCTCCTCCTGGACTTTCAGTGCCACAAATATTACTCTTTCTTTTGATTTTTTAAAACCACTTAAATATGAAAAAACATTCTTTGCTCAGAAGGCCATACAGAAATAGGCAACAGTGTAGATCTGACTTATGAGCAGTAGTTTGAAGACCCATGGAGAATAGGGAGGAAGTCCAGTTATCAGGTTGTTTCAGACTAGAGGTGGTATAATTTGACCAAGGAAGGTGATGGAGATAGAAAGATAGTCTTGAGATAGATAAAGGGTAAATAAACAATTTATTTACCAGTCAATATATCTGGTACTGAATTAAATATAAAGGAAGTGAAGAGGACTCTGAGGTTTATGATTTGCTTAAGTGGCTTGGAGATTCTCAGTTAAATTAGGAAAATCTAGAAATAGATGAAATTTGAGGAGAAAAATTACGAGTTCACTTTTGAACATTTTGCTTAATTATGCCTTTGTTATATCAAAGGATAGATTTAAGTAAGCAGTGAAGCTCACAGGTCTTGCTTAGGGCTATAAATGTTTTGTAATTGAAAACATGAACTGGGATAAAATTACTTAGCTAGAGAGTAGAGAATTAGAAGAAAGCAAGGCATAGGGCCAAACCTTGAGAAACTCCTACACTTAAAGACGTTGGGGAGAAGCTTAGCTTGCCAAGGAGAGTAAGGAGCAGCTACAGTAGTAGTAGAAAAAAGAGAAAGTTGTGCCCTGAATGGCAAAGGGAGAGGCTCTTGAAAGAGAGTGCTTTTGGTTAGTAGACTTGAATTCTACAATCAAGTAAGATGATATTAAAACGTTCATTGCACTTATTTAGTGATATGGGGATAATGAAATGTAATGAATCTAGTGAGAACTATGTATTGGTGTTTTAGAGGAAGAAACCAGAATGGAGCAGAATTAGGAGTGAGGTCATGAAAAGTGAAACCATGTTTTAGAAACCTACATATGAAACCGTAGAGAAGTCAGTGGCAGAACTAGATGGATAAAAGCTTTGTCTGGGGCATTTGGTTTTAAAGGACGATGCTTGGGTAAATTTACAAGAACTGGGGAGAATCCACTTGACTTGGTGACTGAAGATACATGAAAAAGTAAAAGACAGGTGGGATCAAAGCCCAGGTGTAATTAATCAATCATTAATCCCAAGTGACACTAGTGGTAAAGAGAACCCTCCTGCCAGTGCAGAAAACGTGAGACATGGATTCAATCTCTAGGTTGGGAAAATCTCCTGGAGGAGGAAATGGCAACCCACTCCATACTTTTGCCTGGAAATCCCATGGACAGAGGAGCCTGATGGGCTGTGGTTCTAGGGTCACAAGGAGTCTGGACAACTGAGAGGCTAAGCACAGCACACACACGAATGGCGTGGTATTATAGAATAATATAAGCACTTTTTGCTTTTCTTTTTTACTACTACCACTGTTTATATATTCTATTCATTTTCATATTTCATAGTTCAAAATGCCCTGAAGCTTTGACTTTTCTCCTTTTCTCCTTTCAGAAAGTACGTACAACTCTAATCGCTGGAGATCAATGAGTGAATTGAAGGTACCAGTTCATCTGATCATGTGCCTGACAGAAATTTTCTTTATCAATCCAATTAAAATGCAGTATTTTGGAAACACATTCAGTTCAGTTCAGTTCATTTGCTCAGTCTTGTTGACTCTTTGCGACCCCATGAATTGCAGCACGCCAGGCCTCCCTGTCCATCACCAATTTGCAGAGTTCACTCAGACTCACGTCCATCGAGTCCGTGATGCAATCCAGTCATCTCATCCTCGGTCGTCCCCTTCTCTTCCTGCCCCCAATCCCTCCCAGCATCAGAGTCTTTTCCAATGAGTCAACTCTTCACATGAGGTGGCCAAAGGACTGGAGCTTCAGCTTTAGCATCATTCCTTCCAAATAAATCCCAGGGTTGATCTCCTTCAGAATGGACTGGTTGGATCTCCTTGCAGTCCAAGGGACTCTCAAGAGTCTTCTCCAACACCACAGTTCAAAAGCATCAAGTCTTCGGTGCTCAGCCTTCTTCACAGTCCAACTCTCACATCCATACATGACCACTGGAAAAACCGTAGCCTTGATTANACCTTTTCCAGTCCTGTGGCCACTGCTGAGTTTTCCAAATTTGTTGGCACAAGAAACACATTACTATCCCTTAATTTAGAACCCCTCTTATATCAATGGACAGATCTACCAGACAGAAAGTCAATAAGGAAACACCAGCCTTAAATCTGACAAAATAAACCTAACAGATAAATACAGAACATTCTATACAAAAGAGGCTGAATACACATATATTCCGAATACTCTATCCAAAAGAAGCAGAATACACATTCTTTTCAAATGCACATGGAACATACTCCAGAAGAGATCATAATCTAGGAAACAAAACAAATCTCAATACATTTGAAGACTGTCATACTATCAAGCGTCTTTTCTGACCAAAATACTATAAGACTAGAAATAAATTATATATATTTTTTAAAACTTGCAAAACACAAACATATAGGCTAAATAACATGCTACTAAAGAACATTCAATGGATAACTGAACACATCAAAGAAGAATTTTAAAAATATCATTTCAAAAATGCAAATGAAAACACAACAAACCAAAATCTACGGGATGCAGCACAAAAGTAGTTGTAAGAGGGACATTTAGATGATGCAAGCCTAACTCAGGAACCAAGAACAATCTCAAATAAACAACCTACACTTACACATAAAGGGATGAGAAAAATAAGAACAAACAAAACTCAGAGTGAGTGCTGTGCTGTGCTTAGCTGCTCAGTTGTGTCTGACTCTTTGCAATCCCATGGACAGTAGCCTGCCAGGTTCCTCTGTCCTTGGGGATTCTCTAGGCAAGAATACTGGAATGGGTTGCCATGCCCTCCTCTAGGGGATTTTCCCAACCGAGGGATTAGACCCAGGTCTCTGGCATTGCAGGTGGATTCTTTACCATCTGAGCCACCAGGGAAGCCCAAGAATACTGCAGTGAGTAGCCTATCCCTTCTCCAGGGGATCTTTCCAAACAAGGAGTCAAATTGGGGTCTCCTGAAGTGTAGATGGATTCTTTATCAGTTGAGATATTAGGGAAGGCTGAATAAGAGGAAAAAAAAATAATTAAGATGAGAGCAGAAATATATAAAAATAGAGACTAAAAACACTGGAAAAGATTCATAAAACTAAGAGAGATTGTTTGAAAACATAAATGAAATAGATAAACCTTCACCCAGACTCATCAAGAAAAACAGAGATGACCCAAATTAATCAAATCAGAAATTTTAAAAAAGCTATAACCAACACCACAGAAATGAAAAGAATCATAAAGGATTACTGTAAACCATTATAGGCCAATAAAATGGAAAACATAGAAGAGAATCACACACAATGATCCAGTGGGATTTATCCCAGACATGGAAGGGTTTTTCTCAATATCCACAAATCTATCAGTGGTACTCCACCTTAACTGAGAAGTGAATAAATTGAAGAATTAAAATTCTATGATCATCTCAATAGATACAGAAAATGATCTGACAAAGTTCAACATCCATTTTTGATAAAAAAAAAAAACTCGATAAAATGAGTATAGATGGAACATACCTCAATATAATAAAGGTCATACATAATAAGTCCACAGTTAAAATTATATTTAGTGCTCAAATACCAAAAGGATTTCCTCTAAGATCAAGAAAAAGACAAGGATGCCCATTCTTTTATTCAAAATAGCACTAGAAGTGGTAGATACAGCAATCAAACAAGAAAAAGAAATAAAAGTAATCTACACTAGAAAGGAAAAAATCAAATTGTCACTGTTCACAGATGAAAGTGAAGTTGCTCAGTCGTGTCCGACTCAGTGTGACCCCATAGTCGGCAGCCCACCAGGCTCTGCCATCCCCGGGATTCTCCAGGCAAGAACACTGGAGTGGGTTGCCATTTCCTTCTCCAATGCATGAAAGGGAGAAGTGAAAGTGAAGTTGCTCAGTCGAGTCTGACTCTTTGAGACCCCGTAGACTGCAGCCTATCAGGCTCCTCAGTCCATGGGATTTTCCAGGCAAGAGTACTGGAGTGGGTTGCCATTGCCCATAAATATAAGGGTAATTCATTTGCAGCAGAATGCCTCTTCTACTGAAGACCTAGCTGAGGAGGCCATATTACCATCCAGAACATCCCTTATCACCATGCATAACAGGGTTAGATACTGAAATTCTTTGGAAGCACAAGTACAAAGTCTAATCCACGAAGTAATAACTTATACACAAAAATAACTGTCAAGTTTTTTTTTTATACAATTGGTATAGACAACATGATATTAAACATAGAAAATTCTCATGATGCCACCAAGAAACTACCCAAACTCGTCAATGAATCCAGTAATGTTGCAGGATACACAATCAATATACTGAAATCTGTTGCATTTCTATATGCTAAAAATGAACCATTACAAAAATAAATTAAGAAAACAATCACTTTTACTATTGTGTCAAGAGAAACAAATACACAGGAATAAAACTAACTAAAGAAGGAAAAGACCTGTACTCAGAAAACTGTAAGAAACTGATAAAAGAAACTAAAAAAATACAAATAGAGACACTGTGCACATGAAGTGCAAGGATTAATATTATTAAAATGATCATACTATCCAAGGAAATCTATGGATTAGATGCAATTCCTATTGAAATATCATTTTTCACAGAACTCGAAAAAATAATATAAAAATGTCTTTGGAAACACAAAAGACACTAAACAGTGAAACAATCTTGAGGAAAAAGAAAAAGCTGGAAGTATCACGGTCCTTTACTTCAAACAGTTCTACAAAGCTATAGTCATCAAAATAGTATGGTGCTAGCACAGACTTAGAAACATAGATTAATAAACCGAATAGAGAGCTCAGAATTAACCCATACTTATATAGCCAGCTAATCTATGACAAAGGAGGTAAGAATATACAATGAGTAAAAGACAGTCTCTTCAATAAATAGTGTTGGGAAAACTGGATAGTTACATAAAAAAGAATCAAACCGGACTACTTTCTCACAACATGTACAAAAATAAACTGTAAGTAAACTGAAGACTTAAATGTAAGATCTTAAATCATAAAACATCTAGAAGAAAACATGGGAGATATGCTCTCTGACATGAATCTTAGGAATATTTTTTGATATGCCTCCTCAGGGGAAATAAAAGTCAAAATAAGCAAATTAGACCCCAACAAACTTGAAACTATTGCAGGTGAAGCAAACTATCAACAAAATGAAATGTGAACTAAATGAGAGAATATATTGGGAAGTGGTATAGCTTATAAGAGATTAAAATTCAAAATATACAAGAACTCATAGAACTCAACATCAAAAAAAGAAAAAAAACAAACATCCTTATTTAAAAGTGGCAGAGGATTTCAATAAACACTTATCCAAAGTAGACATACACATGAAAACTAGACACATGGAAAGATGCTGAGCATAACTAAACTTCAGGGAAATGAGAATGTGGATAAAGGGAACCCTGGTACACCACTGATAGGAATGTAAGTTTTTACAGCCACTATGGAAAACACTATGGAAATTCCTCAAAAATTAAAAAATAGAACTACCATATAATCCAACAATTTCACTCCTGGGTATTTATCCAAAGGAAACAAAAACATTAATTAGAAAGGATATATGTACCCTTATTGGAGTATTATTAATATTTAATATGGCAAAGACATTGAAACAAACCATCAATTAATGAATGGATAAGGAAGTTGTTGTCTATATATGTACAATAGAATATGACTCAGGCATTAAAAAATAAATCTTGCTGTCTGTGACAACATGAGTGGACCTAGAGTATATTATGCTAAATAAGTCAGAGAAAGGCAAATATTGTATGGAATATAAAAAACAAAACAAATGAATAAAAAAATCAGAAATAGTTATAAATATGGAGACAAACAGGTGGTTGCCAAAGAGGGACAAAAGAAATAGATGAGGGAAATTAAGACGTACACATTTCAGATCGCAAAATAAATGACTCACAGGTATGAAACACAGTGTGGGAAATATAGTCAATAATTAGGCAACATCTCTGTATGGTTAAGATTTATCATGGTGATCATTTTGAAGTGTATAGAAATGCCAAATCATTATGCTGATTAACAGGAACAAACATAGTATCGTAGGTCAATTATATTTCAAAAAAACTCACAAATAAGAGATTAGATTAGTGGTTATCAGAGGTGGAGTTGGAGGGAGGGAGAATTGGATGGAGACAGTCAAAAGGTACAAACCTCCAGTTATAATCTCTAGGGATGTAAATTACAACATGAAGACATAATTAACACTGCTGCCTATTATATGTGAAAGTTGTTTTGAATTCTCATGACAATTTAAAATTGAAATGATGAATGTTCAGTACACTTATTGTAATAATCTTTCTATGATGTATGTAAGTTAGATCATCATGCAGTACACCTTAAACTTATATAGTGCTGTGTGTCAATTATATTGGATAATGAAATATATAGTATTTTGGAAACATGGATTATTATATTTTTCTCTGAAGAATCATACATGTAAATTATAAATTTCTTTTAAAATTATTAAAGAAATTTTAAATTTACCATTTTGAAGTTTGGACTACATAAGCCAAAATCTATTATTTATTTCAGTTCAGTTCAGTCGCTCCGTCGTGTCTGACTCTTTGCGACCCCATGAGTCACAGCACGCCAGGCCTCCCTGTCCATCACCAAATCCCGGAGTTCACTCAGACTCATGTCCATC
>SJYQ01003288.1:0-28628 GCA_006410935.1 Redunca redunca
TATTTTTCTTTCACCTTCTTTTCCAGTACAAATAATAGGCGATCTGAACAAAATCAGTCTGATGAACATAACTGGTAAAGGGGGAAAGGAAGCAATGCTGAGTGTGTATGGAGTGGAGAAAACCATACTGAGATTTTTTGCTTTATGAAAGTCGTATGTTCATCTCTGTCTTCCACTCCCTGCCTAGCGAAGAGGCATGTAGGACTTTTAAACTGATTTGCTTGTATTAAAAATTTGCCAACTTATAAAAGTGATCGTAGACTTCAGTAGCATGTGGTAGCAGTTGTTGGCAACATCCACTGTGTCATCAAGGAAGACTAAGAACTCCCTCTGCTAACAAGAAGCCTTTCTGCACAGGTGTCACTTTGGGGCGCTCACAGCATATTTCACTCTCTGGTTCTGTGCTGCTGCTTCTTTGCAGTTTGTTACTTAGCCTGCAGCAATTCAGAATGACCACAGAATGTTTCCTGTTCTCTAGCAAGTTAACTGGGAATACTTGTTTTATTTTCTGGCTCCTATAAATTTTAGTTTTTATGATGGCTTAAATAGAGGCAAGTTTGCTTAGTTGATAAGTGACTTCAAAGAAAGACCAAGAAGATCGTTTCAATAGGCCAGATCCCCTGAAATTAGGACAGGTGTTTTGTTTCTGTTTTTTAAACTAAGTGAAATAGAAGAGTTCAGATGCCAGGGTATAAATAAAACACTTTTATTAGTAAAATGGCTTAAGAAACCAATTGTGACTTACTGGCCAACTTACCAGAAATCCCGAGAAAGCCCATCTTCAGGTTGGCTATGTTTGAGAGTTTAGGATGTACAAGGCACTGTGCTAATGAGCAGGGGAAGAACAAAGCTGAGAACCGGAGATTTTGTCCTCCAGTAATTTATAAAAAGGAGTGCATGTGAAAGTACTCAAATATAAATATGTAATTCCCAGAAGACAGTTCTGAACAAAATGCTCTGTCGTTTGAAGGAAGCAGAAACCTCAGGAAAGGCTTTACAAGGAGTGGCTTTTGGAATGAGCATCGGAAGAGGAGGATGGGAGTGGGGGTGTCAATATTTCAGGAAGAACAGGCAGAAGGAATATACAGGATCGGCCTTATTCATGGAAAAGGGTTTGTGTGAAGAGCAGGATATGTATAGAACTATTGTAGTAGAAAAGCCTGTAAGAGGGTAGGAACTATGTAAGAGAATGTCAGAGGGATTTTCCTTATTTGATTGATGGTGGAAAGATTTTTGAATGATGTGTAGGTGGCAGCATCTAGAATTCATAGTTTGGGTGCTAATTACCAGTTTGTAATCTGAACTGATAGATAAGAAAAAGGGTTGGTTAGTGAAAAAGTCTGATGATTGGTAAATCAGTGATTTAATAAGGAATCTATCAAAATAATGGGGAAAGAAAAATGAAATCTAAAATTGCTGAACATGAGTGCTAAGATAAGGTTTTCTCTTTTTGCCCCCCTCTGGTAAACAGGAAGAGGAATTTGGTGTGGAGGAAGTAGATGACACTGTTAGAGAAGGCTAGTAGTAAAAGGAAATGGCAACCCACTCCAGTATTCTTGCCTGGAGAATCCCAGGGACGGGGGAACCTGGTGGGCTGCCGTCTATGGGGTCGCACAGAGTCGGACACGACTGAAGTGACTTAGCAGCAGCAGCAGTAGTAAAAGAGTAACATAGAAGATAGGCAGGATTTTGGTCATAAGTAGATATTCTCAGCCTTTTCTTTCTCTTTGATAGAGTTAAGTTTTGGGTGGAATTATTTGGACTATTAAACTCAAAATGAACATGGTGGACAACTCTCAACCTTTTTGATAACCACTCTATTGAGAGAGATTGAATTGTGGAGGCAGTAAAAAATGTTGAAATGCAAGTAATCTAAAGAGCAAATGAAATAACGGGACCCAAATGGTCAAGGCCAAGTTCTTTCTAGAATCTAAGAAGTTAGAGAGGAACCTGTCACCAAGTTGTCTTTGTCATTTGTGAAACCAGAGTTGGGCTAAAATTTTTGTTTCTTCTAATTCTGGTATTCTCAGACTATTAAAGTTACATGCTCCCATTTATTCCACCTGTGCTCTGACTTCCAACTCTAAAATGAGTAGTTTTTATAGTCCAGGTTGAAGAACATGTCGTTCGTTGTTAAAGAAATGTTAAAAACAACTTTGTATAGCACAGGGAACTATATTCAATATTCTGTGACAAACCATAATGGAAAAGGACATGGAAAAAGAATTTATGTGTATATCTATAACTAAGTTGCTTTGCTGTAAGCAGTAATTAACACATTTTAATTCAACTTTACTTCAATAAAAAAGTAAAAAAAACAGTATATACAGTCCAAAAAAAAAAAAGAAATGTTGAAAAGCTGATGACTTCAGTGAAATGCCTTTAGGAAGAGGTGATGAAAAAGTCATTGATGATCCTATTAAATGTTGGAAATGGTAAAGTTTAAGTAAAAATGATTAATAAGTTGTATGACAGCAAGGCAGTGGTTAAAAAATTGAGTAAGGTGTTCAGGAGTCATTAAGAACTTGGGTGTGAGGTAAGGGCAAATTGAAGAAACCAAAGGGGTATACAGAGCCCTTCTGGGACTTGGGAACAAACATCATGTACAAAGTCCATGACCTTGGAGTAAGAATAGGACACTTAAGCAAATGCAGTATACAAGGTAAACCTCTGTCTCAACCCCGTGTTATCCTTCTGTTTAAACCAATTTCAGGAGTTAAGGTCTGTGTTGAATCCTATTATCTTAATTCCGTAATACATTAGAATTCAGTTGTGTTCTAAATGAATGTCTTAGCAGCAGCAGCAGTGCTAGTTATTATTTAGAAGTAAGAAACCAGTATGTACTTGATAGTTAGTCTCAACGTAAGCTTACTGACATGACTGAAAAATCATGGGCTTTGGAGTCAAGACTGAATATTTTAGGATCACTGCTCTGTAACCTTATAATTTTGCGATTCTAGGCAAGTTTCTTTCAGCCTCTGTTTCTTTATATATGAATTGGTGAAGATGATGCTGGTCTTTATAGGCTTGTAGTTAAAATAATAAGTAATAGCTGACATTGGGCTTCCCTGGTGGCTCAGACGGTAAAGAATCTGCCTGCAGTGCGGGAGACCCGGGTTCGATTCCTGGGTTGGGAAGATGCCCTGGAGAAGGAAATGGCAATCCACTCAAGCACTCTTGCCTGGAAAATCCCATGGACAGGGGCGCCTGATAGGCTACAGTCCATGGACTCGCAAAGAGTCGGACATGACTGAGCGACTTCACTTTTACGGGGCTTTTACTATATGCCAAGCACTGCTTTAAGAACTTGATATACCCACTGTGTTAAGAAAACAGGGACATGAGGAAGTTAAGTAACTTGGTTGATGTCACAAAACTGAGTTTGGACGAGCAAGGAATCTAGGTGGTGTGACTAGATGAAATTGTGTGAAACACATTTAGCTGTAAATAACATAGTAACTGACTAAAAGATCAGTGTTTTGAGGAATTTGTACAGTTTGATAAATGTAAGTTAGGAGGGAGAGAGGGTAGATCTGTTGTGAACAAAACTCACCTGATCTGTAATTTTGATGCCCTCCTCAATAAAATGCAATAACATTTTAAAACTTTTGCATGTTTTTTTTTGGCTGTTAAAATGTAAGCTCCTTGAAGCTAAGAGTTCTTTCTGAAGAGTGAAATGGAGTGGAATATTGTATATACGGATATATAAGGCTTGATCAGTGCTTCTCAGTCAAGTGAATTTACCCACCAGGGGACATTTGGCAAGCTGGGGAGAGAGTTTTTTTGGTTGTCAAGACTGAGGTGGGAGTGAGGAGGTGCTACTAACATACTGTGAATAGAAGCCTAAATGCTGCTGATCATCACTTAATGCATAGGAGAATCAGTCCCCTGCCACAGAATTACCCAACCCAAATGATAGTAATGCCAAGGTTGAGGAACTCTGGGTTAGGTCAAGGAAAAAAAAAAAAAAAAAAAAAACACCAACCTTGGCACAGAGAAAAAGGATCCAACTGAAATTATAGTGAAACCTATTTAGAAAGTGGCAGTTAGAATTGATGAGTGGGAAGTATTTCCCTCCCTTTCATAACTGCCATTAATAGTTTGGCATATATGGTTCTAAACGTAAACCCTGTAGTGTGTTTATTTGGATGTTGTGTAATTATACTAATGCCCTATTGAACATTTAGATTGTAAACAATTTTTCTCTGTTACAAACAACACTGAGAAGAACATCGTTTGTTGCATGCTTTATACGAGAGTTGACTTAGTTAAGTTTTTGGAAATGAAATTTCCAGCTTTTCCCCAGATAGCCCCCGGAAAAGATTATGTGTGTTTATACTGTCATCAGCTGTTGTTGAGAATTGCCATTTCCCCTTACCCTCTCCAGCACAGATAGTTGTTTGAGGTTAACAAAAATCTAGTTACTGAAAGGGTTGAAATTTTACCTCCTTGTTCACCTCCTAAGAATGTAATGAGGACTCCCTTTGTTCTCACAGAGGGCTAGTTATCAGACTTTTTTTTAAAGTCTCATATAGTTTCACTTCCTATGATAAACCTAGACCACCGTATTAAAAAGCAGAGACATCACTTTGCCAACAAACGTCCATCGAGTCAAACCTATGATTTTCCCAGTAGTCATGTGTGAATGTGAGAGTTGGACTATAAAGAATGTTGAGGGCCAAAGAATTCATGCTTTTGAATTGTGCTGGAGAAGACTCTTTAAAGAGTCCCTTGGATAACAAAGAAGATCAACCCGTTAATTGTAAAGAAGTCAGCCCTGAATATTCATTGTAAGGACTGATGCTGAAGCTCCTGTACTTGGGCCAATTAATGCGAAGAGCTGACTATTTGGTTGAGGGCAGGAGGAGAAGGAGGGGGACAGAGGATGAGATGGTTGAATGGCATCACCGACTCAATGGACATGAGTTTGATCTAACTTAGGGAGATAGTGAAGGACAGGGAAGCCGGTTCATGGGGTCACAAAGAGTGGAACATCACTCAGTGACTGAACAACACCAGTTTCACTTATAAAACGATACCATGTCATGAGATTAGGTAATTCAAGGTGCTTGACAGTTGGGAAATCTGCTTGATCATATTGATGTTTATTTCTTTATGATATTTATCAATACTAGATTTTGTGTTTAGCACTAGTTCTTTCAGAGTAACAGCAGAAGGTATCTTTGTGCCATTGACTTTCTAGGTATCAAGGAGGGATGATAGAGAAACATCATTTGAAAGATGTGAAAAGAAAAATTATAATTCATTTCTACTTTAATAATTAAACACTTAGTCCATGGGTAAATCAAATGAAGGTTTCTTGATTATTTCATAATAAATAATTTGACCAGATTATAAATGTTGTTTACATGTTGAAGTATTTAAAGATACAATGATGGTATCTACAACTTCAAAATAGTAGGAGGGGGTTAAGGTGAAACAGGTGTGTGTGTGAATTAATATAGTAGCAGCTGGCTTTAATGAGAACTCATCATGCTGTTCTCTCTTCTTGTATATGTTTGAGATTTTCCATGATTAAAAGGTTTTTTCCTCTAGAAATTTTCCACTCTTAACTTTTTACACAAGAGAAAAAGCCTTGTACAAGAATGACCATAGTAGCTTTGTTCTAAGATCAGGAAACTGAAAACAGTCCATTATTAGGAAAATGAATTAACTGCGGTATATTCATAGAGTACTGCTCAGCAGTAAAAAGGAATGGACTATTGATACATACTGTAATATAGATGAATTTCAAAAACATGCTAAGTGAAGAAGTACATAATGTCATTCTAGTTATATGAAATTCTAGAACAAGCACAGATAGTCTCTAGGTGAAAAATCAGAAGAGTAGGGACCTCAGGGGATGGAGGAACTTTCTATGGTGATTGTAACGGTCTTGGTACTGATACAGATTTGAGTCACACATGTATATGCACTTGTGGAAACTTGGCAAGTTTGTGCTTAATGTTTGTACATTTTGTTGTATGTAAATTTTTACTTCAAAAGAAAATAAACATTGGTTAGTGACAGTCACATACTGATACCTTCAGTTTACACAAAAACAAATAGAGTTGTATAGATATATGGTAAAGTAATTTGGTCAAAAGTTAATTGTAAGGTATGGGTAAGTAGGTGCTCACTGTTGCCATATGTTAGCGGTATAATATTCTACATGGCTGTGGTTGAATGCCTTTAATTCTTACACTGCAAAAAAAGAAAAAAAACCCTAAAACAGTGAAGCCCATGTCTTGTTGACCTCAAGATAGGAGAACTTACGGAAAGGTATTGCTGTCCACTTAGAAGATTGGACTGATAGACTCTGCACCATTGCTTTTGCTTTTATTTGGTGGTAAGTGCTAAGTAGATTAATGGAGGTAAAGAATGCAATGGAAGACTTACATAATTGACTATACTCTGGCGCAATGGTTCTCAAACTTCTTGGTCTTAAGACCCCTTTGCACAAACTTAAAAATATTTTGGAACAGCAACAACAAAAAATTGTGGAACCTAAAAGCTTTTGTTTGTGTAGATTATACCTATAGATATTTACATCATTAAAATTTTAAACTGAAGATTTTATAACCCATTTTAGAATAATAAACACATTAGAAATTAACGTTACTTGTATTTTTTTTTTTTCAATTGTGGTAAAATATACCTGATGTTGCTTCCTTTGTGCCTCAGACAGTAAAGAGTCTACTTGCAGTGCCGGAGACCTGGGTTCAATCCCTGAGTCGGGAAGATTCCCCTGGAGAAGGAAATGGCAACCCACTCCAGTACTCTTGCCTGGAAAATCCACAGATGGAGGAGCCTGGCAGGCTATAGTCCATGGGGTCACAAAGAGTTGGACACAACTGAGTGACTTCACTTATACCTGATGTCAGACTTACCATTTTAAGCATGCAGTTCTGTGGCATTAAGTACATTCACTTTGTTGAACAGTCATCACCAGCATTTCAGATCTTTTTCGTCTTCTCCAGATGAAACTACCCATTAAACACTAACTCTGTATTTTCCCATCCCAGGAACCACCGTTTTACTTTGTTTGAATTTGACAACTCTAGATATGTCATAAAAGTGTAATAATAACAGTTTTTAAAAAGAAAATTGAGAATAGTGGCATTGTTTTATTTGTTGTATCACACCTTTTGTAGCTTGTGGAAAACTCCTCGTGAGAGCATGACAGTAAAAAAGCAAATAGTATCTTAATATGTATTATGAAAGCAGTTTGTGCTTGTGCCCCACCCCACTCAAAAAAATGGGAGGAGGGATCGGAGTTCTCAGAAAAAAGCAGACATTACTTTGCTGATGAAGGTCCGTCTGGTTAAAGCTGTGGTTTTGCCAGTAGTGATGTACGGATGTTGGGTCATAAAGAAGACTGAACACCGAAGAATTGATGTATTTGAGCTGTGGTGTTGGAGAAGACTCTTGAGAGTCCCTTGGATGGCAAGGAGATCAAACCAGTCAATCCTAAAGGAAATCAACCCTGAATATTCATTAGAAGGACGGATGCTGAAGCTGAAGCTCCAATACTCTGGCCACCTGATGCAAAGAACTGACTCATTGGAAAAGACGCTAATGCTGGGAAAGATTGAAGGCGGGAGGAGAAGGGGACAACATAGGATGAGATGGTTGGATGGCATCACTGACATGAGTTTGAGCAAGCTCCCTGAGTTGGTGATGGACAGGGAAGCCTGGTGTGCTGCAGTCCATGGGGTCTAAAAGAATCAGACACAACTAAGTAACTGAACAAGAACAGAGGAGTGCTCAGAACACACTTTGAAAATTGCTGCTCTTGGATCATTTTGTGTGATTGAGCAGGTTTCTGAGTAGTTGTGATTATGTGGTGATAATGAAATTTGTAAAACCTTCCCCTCCTTTCTCATTGCCCAGTCTCTCTACCCCCCAAATTATTCTAGGAGTATAGATTTGGAGACAGAAAAATCACAGACTTGATAATAAAGAAAAATTTATTTTAGGTATTGGGTAAGAAAGAATCCCTGGTTAATTCCTGAAAAACTTAAGAACTAGTATTGTAGAAAGGCTTCTGCTTCCTTATGTTAGAATGGTTAAGGAAGGTTAATCTGATTTCACTCCCTGGTACCCAGCCTAGAAGCTGAGTTGGCATGAATGAAATTTGTAGATAATGGCTTTTGGAGCTGGTTGCATTTAGGTTTGAAAGTTAGACAGCTCTTGGAGACAGGAAGTTAGGTTAGCTGTTATAGCCAGCGTTGGTGAAGCATTTTAATGAAACTTGTCTTTTGCACAGATCTTGACTATCCATTTACATTCTTTTCATCCATAGAAACAGCACTTTCCATGGATTTCTTTTGTCAGCTGCACGCTTTGCTCCAGATGGATTTGGCATAGTGTGGTGCTAAATATATATCGTAAAGTATCCTCAGTTTACTGCCTTAAAGCTTTGAACATCCTCCTATATGTTTGCTGCAAGCTTTACTTAGAGAAACTGGTGTGGAGGGTGAGAACAGGACAGTAATGACCCATGTAAATTTAATCTTAATGCTTGTTAAGCATTAAATGCTTAATACTTAATAATCTTAATGCTTTATTCTCAAAGGACAGTCTTAGATTTGTCTTTGTAAATGTCAGGATGATTGTGGGAAATAAGTGGGAAAGTACGTAAAAATGCTTTAAAACTGTAATGATACTGATTTTTAAGTCAGACTTTGTATTGTTACTTATCTAGACTATTTAGTACTCCCATTTTCCTTCTCGTTTTGCTCATTCCACCAGACATTTGAACACAGCTCAGAAAAGCTTTACTCTTAAAAACTATAGTATTAGACACCTGCAATTAAACATACACGTATTAGGTGTTCCGATCTTTCAACCTGGTACTATTTCCAAGTATTTGGCAATATGTTTTTTAGGCTTTCAATGCTCATGTTGCCCTCTCAGGATTCTGAGGGACTAGTAAAGAGGTTAGAAAGGTTATTGTAAGGGTTTATGCATTTTTGATCATAAAATACTCTGGATTATTTGGGTACCAATTGCAGAGACCAGGTATTTGATTCTTGATGAAATTTTAAATTTTTTTTAAAATTAAAGATTTTAATTAATTTTAGCTTTTAATACATTTGAAAAAAATTGCATAATATTTAAATATCCAGGGACTGACATTGGAAATGGGAAATGTGTATTGAGGTGACTTTTATGTTCCTGAACAAATTGAGATGGGAGTCTTTTATCAGACTATTAGTGGTACCCTGGAAATTTTTATTTCCTCCTCACCTTTCTCATAGTTACCAAGATATTTAGAGTAGAGAAAAAAAAATTGAGAACCAACTTACTAGAGAAAGGATGGCGAGAGTAACAACTTCAGAAGATTAGGGAAGGAGGTAGGGGAGAGTTCATTGGCCAAGCTCAATAACAAAAGTTGTTAATTTCCATGAAATATGACATATGTTTTTTCTTAGATTGCTTGTGCTCCTGTTAACAATATATTTAAGAAACCATTATGGAATCCACGGTCATAAAGATTTATATCTGTGTTCTCATCTAAGAGTTTCATCATCTTAGTTCTTATATTCAATTTTTGGTCCATTTGAGTCTGTGCTCTTCAACTAGGTAGAGCAGCCCTATTTTATCTCTTTTACCGTATATTGGTATTGCTTGATAAGACTTGGCGTAAAGGGAGAGAAAAGAACACTTCCCTGTGTTCCAGCCACATAGAATTAACTATGGTTCTCTCCTGCATTGTGTAGTTTCTTAGCATTGCTCTTACTCTCTCCCCTGTGTAAGGATGAGTTGTTATGTTGATATAATATTTCCTTTCCCATAGTCTAGTAATGAGACCCAATTCTATATTGTCTGGATTTTACAGTGTCCTGAGTTACTCTTGTGGTTTCCTCTAAGTCAGATCATTATTGATAAACTGTAAGGGTACTTAAGAACAAGGACTTCATCTTTATTTTTTCTTTTGATTTCTCTTAATACTTTTTCAAAATTATTTTTTGTGTTGTACCCAGTAGTTCAGTTGAATATAATCAGTAACCAATGTAAGTTTAGTGGCCAGTGCAGATTAATTTTCTTATCATGCATGGCCTGTTAAATTCCTGTTGACCCTGTTCTTCTCTTTATGCCCTGAAATAGATTTTGTAGACTAAAGGCTAGACCAGAGGGTTGTATATAATACAGCTGCAGAGATAAGTGCGTTTGGTGTGGTTTAGCCATAGATGTAAAAGTTAATCTGCAAATAATTGAGTAATTTCTATAATGTATAAATGCGTAGACTCACAAAAGACAAAGCTCATGTGAAAGTACACTGGTATCTTTGCTATTATCTATTTTTGGTAGTTTTCCTAGGATATAGCAAAACTTGACCCATCTACTAAGCTAGGAAGGCAATTTTGACCTATTTTTAGTTGATTGAATGTATTTTCTTTTAGGATGTATGTCCAGTTGGATTACTTACGACCAGACTAAGATTTGACTTCAGGTTCTGTTTGTTTTGTTTTCTTTTCCTTTTAAGGAACACTCTTGTTTTCTCACTATCATTTGTCTTGTTTTACTTTGCAAGTTGCTGGGGCTAACATAGTTTCTGGATGCTGACATCGTTTCTTAGTTCTCTAAGGGGAAGGAAGTATGGACATTGATTTTTGCCTTTGTTCTTTTGGTAGCACTGATCTGTCAATGTTGGCAAATTGTGGCTGTGTAATTGTTTCTGATGCAGATTGGCAGATTGGAAAGCAGTATTAGTATTGCCAGTGTATGTATTAAACTGTCCTTCCAAACCTTTGTATTTTGGCCAGAGAGTTGGGAACTTAGAGGTGAAAGGATCATGTTCCTGTCTTGCTGTTATGGCCACTCAATATCCAGCTGCTAAAACGTGGAGAAACAGCAGGTCAGAGGCAAAGGACTGGCCACTACACTTGTTTCTAAGAGTATCTGGAATTGGCTCTGCTGCTTCGGGTGAAGTAAGGGGACAAAGATCGTGATTTTCTTTAACGTTGCAGTTTACACAAACCTCATTTGTCTGAGGCTAAAACTCTTTCTGTTATGTGTCTTCACCACTGCAGTTGTAACAGCTCTGTAGCTAAGTTGGAAGATAAGACAAACGTTCTTCTACGGGACCGTATTTTTATTTTTTAAGTGCTCATTGTTTAGGAGAGGAGAGAGGGGTATTGTTCTCACAAAAGGGCCCCTGAAAGTGCCACTGTGCTCCAGTAGATGCTGGCAGCGGTACTGCTGTCCCTGGTGCTCATTCTGCCTGTGTCGTGAGATGCTCAACAGCCTGTGGGCCAGGAGAAAGACTTCAGAAATAATTGGGGACAGGGACATAGTAAAGCTTTTTCTCTCTTTGTTGACAACCGTGAATTCTTTTTTTCTGTTTCTTCCCCTATTTATCTTCTGGGTTTTAGCTCCTTGTTTCCTTTTGCCCACAAAAATAATTAACCACACAATTGCGTGGACCACTCTGGCTTCTTTTACTTTTCACTGTGACTGCAGTAGCACATATCCCTTTGGATCTGAGGAATCCATATTAATTTCTCTGACCATGATGACAGGTCATCATATTAATTTTAGATTATTAACTTGACAGATATTTCAACCAGTATTGAATTTTAGATCTTTTGTTACTTTAGAATCATATCTCAAAAGTCTGAACACTTTTTATACAAGTTGGTTTTTAGTCTACATCCTTTCTCCCAGAATGGCATGTTCACATTCATGAATGCTCCAGAGCTGTTTACAATTTAGTAAATATAAATTGGGAGATATGAAGACTTGATAATACTTCTTCACAGATGTCCCTCCCTCAGGTCAAGATAAGGAAGAATTGTTTGTTGGTCTGTCAGGGTGCCAGATGAGCAACATAGCAGTGTACACTTACAGCCCAGGGTTTCTCCCCTTGGACTCATGGTCTCCAGATTTTCATTGGCACACAGATAGGGGAGCTGCCAGAGCTACAGGTGAGGCAGTCATTGTCTAGCAGTGTTTACTGCTTGAAGACAAATTTATTGGAGAAGCCAAATTAGCATTATAAGATAGATGAACACAGAAACCAACAAGAAGAGGTAGGAGCTGGATGATCTTAATGACTAGTTACTCTCAACTCTGCTGTGTCCAGCCTTGCTACTTGAATACTCTTCAGAGACCCAGGACCATCTTCTCTGCATTGTGCTGAAGATATGCTTACAGCGTTTGTCTTTTCACGTGCCCATACCTACTGTTTTGTTTCTTAGCGTGCCACTGTATTTCAGAGCTACCTCGTTATTCTTTGCTCCTCCTGCTAGTGCAGGAACGGTGATAATGGATATATCTTGGATGTCAGTCACCTGAGACAGTGCTTCCCAGCTTCTTTGTGTTGTGGCATACAGGAATAGCCATATCGTATGGCACGCTGGGGAGGTTGGATCTTTCCCCCAGCTTTACCCGCTGCTGTGATGGCCGAGGGGATCAGCCCTTACTTATCACTTAAGTTAGTCAAAGCCTCTAGGTTTGGAGTATAATCTTGGAGGACCATGTGCTCTAGGCTTTAAGTTTATTCTTTAACAGGCCATTAGGATTTTTTGAGCAATGGATTAACATAACCCAGAATGGAATTTATACTTATTAATCTTGCAGCAGGATATAAAATGGGTTAGAGAAGAAAACCTAAAACCTGGTAGATCAGTTAGATTATTGGATTAGTTGAAGTGAAATATGGTTAATTCTGGGTAGTAGAAATAGGAATGAGACTGAGGACAGGTGAAAATATTGGCTGAACAGTTGGTGGTAGGGTGGGAGATGGAGAGTGAAAAATCAGAGGTTGTGATGAGCTGTGGGTAGGAGGGATGGTGGGATGATTAGTAGAAAAGCAATGGAAATATAAAAACAGGTTTAGAAATAAATTTATTTCTGTTTAAGGCATATTGAGGTCTAGTGGCTATTGATATTTCAAAAGATGTAAGAATACTCATTCATGTGACACTGCAGAGAAGTAAGATTGTGGATGGAGTGGTGGGAGGGGGTGCGTTACCTCTGGGAGTTTATTGTATGACCTTCAGCCTTGTTGACTCAAACACATCAGGGTGGAGCTATTTTTCATAGAAAGATCCAGTGATAATCAGGCTCATGTAACTGATATATAAAACAGATAAGTATTCATTTATTAATTTACAATGAGGAATAACTAGCACAAAGATTGAAGTATGTGTGGTGTGACCAGTAAGTACTCATTCAGGAGTCAGGCTCACATAGGAATCAAGTCATAATGAGGGAGTTATGTAGGAAATGTGGCATGACATGAGAAATTGCATGGCTGCTCACATGTTTAATGGGTGTCATCTCCTGGGTAGGGCATGGATTAGTCAGTGGATTGATTGGGATTCTCACTCACCTAAGACTATTAATTAATAGTTATCCCTTAGTATCATGGGGATTGATTTCCAGGAGCCTCCATGAAACCAAAATCTGCAGGTACAAGTCTGTCACATAAAATGATGTAGTACAATAAGTATAGTTGGCCCTCCATGTAAGCAACTTCGTGATTATGACTGTATATTGTATCCTTTTCTTTCAGTGTCTGTATCCCTCTTCTGTTTCCATGCCTCTGAGCACTTTTCATTCTGACTGACTCATCCTTATTTTTTAAGTATATTTACATACTGTTATATTACACTCATCTTACATTTTTATTAATTTACTATACAAATACATGTGTGTGTGTGTGTTGCTCTAGATGAAATAAAGTCTTCTTTAGTGGTTTATAGTTGAGAGGGGAGATGTGTGTTCCAAAAGTATGCTGTGCTTCTTTAAGAAGGTTTCTAAAGTCTTGACTTGGAAAATACTACATCCATAGGCTTGGGTGACTAAATATGGGGTGCCAGGGGAGTGATATGAGGGCTTCCCTGATAGCTCAGTTGGTAAAGAATCCACCTGCAATTCAAGAGACCCCGGTTTGATTCCTGGGTTGGGAAGATCCGCTGGAGAAGGGATTGACTACCCACTCCAGTATTCTGGCCTGGAGAATTCCATGGACTGTATAGTCTGACACTAAGAGTCTGACACGACTGAGCGACTTTTCACTGATCACTGATCAGGGGAGTGAGGCCAAGGAAGCACTAGGCTAGGGCTTCCCTGTGGCTCAGCTGGTAAGGAATCTGCCTGCAATATGGGAGACCTGGGTTCGATCCCTGGGTTGGGAAGATCCCCCTGGAGAAGGGAAAGGCTACCTACTCCAGTATTCTGGCCTGAGAATTCCATGGACTGTATAGTTGGACATGACTGAGCGACTTTTCACTGATCACTGATCAGGGGAGTGAGGCCAAGGAAGCACTAGGCTAGCACTCAGGTTTCTAACTAGGGCAAGGGAGTGCTTTTCTGAAAACAAACTCTAGTAGGGGAGGAGAACTAACAGGAGACCGTGTTTGGAAGGCAGATGTAATATGTTTTAGGATGAGTGAAGTCCCAGTGGCCCATCCCAATGTCCATAAATACAGATAGGAGCACTCTGGCCGGTGCTTAGAGAGACTGGTGTGGTGGTGGGCGGTGATGGAGATTTGTGTACCAAGCAGTGTTCTAAGTAATTTGTATTGAGTCATTCAGTCTTTACAACAGGCTGCAAAGTAGGGATTGTCATTAATTGCAGTAAAATGAGGTAGGAGCTACAGAAGTAAATTACCTAGCTAGATAAAAGGCAGATTTTGTGAGCATTAGCATATAAATATTGGCTAAATTCCTGCCAATAAATATCTAAAATGAATCCACATCTTGTCAGTTATCTTAAAATAGATAGTGAGCTGTTGAAATGTTTGAGATCCATGATTTTCCTAATGAAATATTTCCTTCTAGTAGCCGATTAAACTATGATAATACAAAGTGTAGTCTTAAAGCCAGACACTTGTTGGATTAAACAAGGGGGAACATATGAACTATCCTTAAAAATTTAGATAATCTTCTAAAAGAGGATTGGAAAGCACATGTCCTTAATAGCCAACTCAATCCTCTGCACATACTTAATATGAAAGAAATTTTGGCCTTCTAAATAATCTGAAATACTATGCTCTGCAAACATGAGATGTCACATGTGTATTGTTATTCAGCATCTTGTAATGATCTATATTGCAGTTTTGGAAGAGTTGTTTTCATACATTATGACCAGGAATTTTCCAGTTACTCTAAAATATATATTTTAGTTACTGTATTACTCTACTTGGTGACTTCTCTTGTTCCATTACTTTCTTCCTAACCCTAAAGGGATTCTTCAGTAAAGGTCTAAGCAGGAACTTCTGTCTTTGTCTGGAAAGGTCTTCATTTTGCACTTGATTTTATATGGTATTTTAATTGGTTATGAAATTTTAGCTGACAGTTTTTTTCTCCTCACTTTTAACATACTTGATTATTTTCTCATGAAACATCAACTTGTCAGCCATACTGTTGTTTCTTTCCTTATAGGTAATTTCATTTCTCTGGTTGCTTTTAAGAATTTTCTCGTCTTTGACATTCCTCAGTGTTCCCATTCTGGTCTACATATAAAATTCATTTTTGTTTTTTTGTTGGGGGGGTTAGTATGCTTTTCCACTTTGAAGATTATTTATACTAGTAACTGGAAGAATCTCAGCTGTTACCTCTACGTAACATTTCTTCCTCATTCTAATTTCTCCTGGAATTCCTATTGCATATTATCTTGCATCTTTTTGACTTATCCACATTTTTTCATCTTGCTGGTTCTTTGTTCTGCATTCTGAGGGTTTCTTCAAACATGCCTTCTCTTTTACTGCTTTTTTAAAAAATAATTTATTTTGGTTGCAGTGGGTCTTTGTTGCTGCTTGGGCTTTTCTCTTGTTTTGGTTAGCGGGGGCTACTCTTTGTTGCAGTGCACGGGCTTCTCATTGCAGGGGCTTCTCTGGTTGAGGAGCACAGGCTCTGGGTGAGGGTTCAGTAGTTGTGGCACATGGGCTTACTTACCCTGAGGCATGTGGAATCTTCCAAAACCAGGGATCAAACCCCTGTCCCCTGCTTTGTCAGGTGGATTCTTATCTACTGGATCACCAGAGAAGTCCTTTTTTTTTTTTTTCTTTAATTTAAAAAATTCTCTCCCCCATCTCCAAGATGCTTTTCTTTTTTTAAATTGAAGTACAGTTGTTTTAAAATCTGCCTGCAGTGCAGGAGACTTGGGTTCTATCCCTGGGTCGGGAACATCCCCTGGACGAGGGCATAACAACGCACTCCAGTATTTTTGCCTAGAGAGGAGCCTGGTGGGCTGTAGTCCCTAGGGTCACACAGAGTCAGACACAACTGAAGTGACTAACTGCAGCAGCAGTTGTGTCTATATGTTAATCCCAATCCCCCAATTCCCTCCCTTCCCTTCCTGGTATTCATGTGTCTGGGTCTCTTATTTCTTTTTTTTTTTTTTTTTTTTTTGGGTCTCTATTTCTGCTTTGCAAATAAGTTGACCTGTATGATTTTTCTAGATTTCATATATAAGTGGTATTTGTTTTCCTCTTTCTGACTTACTTCACTCTGTATGACAGTCTCTAGATCTATCTATCTATGTCTCTGCAAGTGGCACGATTTCATTCCTTTTCATGCCTGAGTAATATTCTGTTGTACATACGTACCACTTCTTTATCCATTCCTCTGTTGATGGGTGTTTAGATTGCTTCCATGTCCTGGTTATTGTAAATAGTGCTGCAGTGAACATTGGGCTGCCTGTATCTTTTTGAATTATGGTTTTGAGTTATTGTATCCTATCTGGACTTTTGTTATTTTTTTCCTCTCCAATATTTTTGGTTGTTTTAATCAAGAAAAACTCCCCATGTAACATTACTCTGCCCTGGCAATTATGAATTTTGTTTATATCCCTACAGACACACATCCGTTATTTTGAAGCCAGTCCTGGGCATCATCTATTTAATCTGTAAATACTAAAATATATATTCTTAAAGGATTCTTGAAGAGTTTTAAACATTTTTCTTATATTTATGTTTTAATGCACACTGTTTCATTTAAGTTTTGGGGTATTAACCGTCTGTTGATCTTTCATCATGGTGTATCTGTTCCTTGATTAGTTTTGTTATTTTAAAAACTTTGGATGTGGTATTTCCTATGGAACTTGTGTGGGTACCTTGGATTATGGAAGTGGTTTTAATGATTTGTTTCTGCTGGGCACAATAGGCCACAGCCCAGTTTTACACACACTTTCAGCTTATAGAGTCACACATCATATATGAGATAAAAATTTGAATAGCACCTGCACAGATCGTGTTTGGTTTTTAGTTTTTCATGGGGAACTACACCCATAACCCCCAGAAGTCCAGGAAATAGCTTGCTTGCTACTTCTCAGCAGTGACATAGTTTTTCTAGGGTCTTGACCCACTACACACTGCTGTCATTGTGTTGTAAATTTTTACTTTTTGCTCTAACTTTGTTTCATCTTCCTATCTAGCACTTGAATATCTCCCTTCCTTCCTTTGGAACTTTGCTATAATTTTTTCTTCTATTTCATCTATTTCTGTTTAGCATTTTGATTATTTTTAGAAGGGAAAGTGCTTGGTCTCACTGTATTTTGCCCAACCATAAAGTTACATTTCTACCTGTCTATTTAAGGTGATGAGTTATAAATTTATTAAATACTTCATACAGGAGTGAGTGAGAGGGGTGTGTGTGTATCTTTTAATCTGATATGCTAGTATTCAGGTCACATTTAATATGTGTTATCATTTCATCTGGTCAGGTGGGCAGGACCTAAACACACATTCAGACAGTCGTTAACTTATGGGTCAGAAATGTTGGTAATATTATGTCTGATTTAATATAATTTATTGCTAGATAGAATCTTGGAATACTTGAAGTTATATGAGATGCATCTGAAAAACAGACTTTTCATTAACATATATCTCTACATAACAGTAAGGGAAAAAACTCATTGGGAAAATGGCAAAGGATTTAAACATACTGTTTAAAGAAAACTGTAAATAAAATTATAGTAAGATTTTTTCCTTATTAGATTGGAAAAGATAAAAAATGTTTGATAATACCCTGGGTTCAGAAGGATGCTGAGAAATTGGAACACTCACACATTGCTAATGGGTATATAAATTAAAATTGCCTTAGGAAGGACACTTCAGCATCTTTCTTCCAAGGATCAAGTGTACATTTGGTACATTGTTGGAAATATCACCAGATGGGAAGCAACTTAATTGTTCATCAGAGTAAACTAAATAATTATGATATGCCCATATAGTAGGCATACACAGTGCTCTTCAGTGTTATTATATATTATAGAGTGAGACAGTTATAAACATGTGAGTAGGGGATGATCTCAGAGGAATTATTATATGGAAAAGGCAAGGTATAGAACAATGTACATAGTAGAACATGAGAATGGGAATGTATGTGGATTTAAAATGTATAAAACATCTGGAAGAACGTATAAGAAAATGATGGTGGTGGTCGCCTTGGAAGGGGAGTAACTGGCTGTCTCAGGATCCAGGGAAGGGAGAGAGTTTATTTTTCACTTTTTGAGTTTCAGGTGATGACATGTATTACATATTATTTTAATGGAAACCAGAGTCTTACTTTGTGTGAAGATCCAAGTAAAGAAGAATCCTGTGAGGTTGAATTGGAATTCTGGATATATTAGTATGAGATCATGATTTTTCACACACACACACACACACAAATTTGCTGAAGGAGTTAAACAGGGACTTTTAAAAAAAATTGAGAATGCTGGTTCATGATTGTACATTATTACTTTGATAAAAATAGAGAATTAGAAAAATAATTCAAGAAAAGTCCTGTGCCATTTTAAGCCCTGTCCTATGTGTGACTTTTTTTGCTTTACATTCATTTCATTACCATGTTGCTATGTCATGGTTAATGTTCATTTAACAAATAATGAATCTTACCGTGTGGTAGGCAATGTGCTAAATGTTTAACATACCGTATTTACAGAATTTTGTGAGTGAAAAATATTAAGGAAACATTTTTATCTGGAAGTTGCTCTACTTAACAGGTTGCTCCTTTGATTTAGTACCTTAGAATTAGCATAGATTATTAAAACTACAAAATATTTCTGTTATTTTGTAGAAGAAATTAAGGAACTTGTTCTAGATGGAAAACCAGATTTTTGGTTCAGCATTCATTCCACTGAGGTTCAGTTGTAATTTATGATGAATATTGTGAAATTTGATTCCTTTTTAAAATGTACTTTTGGTATCTTGGGCAATTTTCTCTACTTTCTGTTTTAAGACTTCACCATCAAAAAAAAAAAAAGACTTCACCATCTTCAAGTGACTTTCTACCTGTTTGTATAGTTGTGTCTTTTCCTATGACATGGGCCCTGTGCCTTGGAAATGTCCTCTTCCTCCATGCTTTCTGCCTGTTTATAAAATCCAATAGAATTTCCTGGATGAAATATGACCTCCTTCTTGAGTATTGAATTTTGCTTTGATTTTGGTCTCTTGGAATTAAACCTAATAGAGTTTTTTCTAGAGACTTAATTCTTCCTACTTGTCAGTGGTTCTTTATACTGTATATAATTCTTGAAGTTGGGATGTTATTAAAAAAAATAGCTTTAGATAAATGTGTAGATAAATAGCTTAGATAAATGTTCCATTTGTTGAACAGTTATATTGCTCTATATTAATTCTTTTGTTTGCTAATTTACTAAATGAATAACTTAAGGCCAAAGCCTTATCTCTGTTAGATATGCTTCATTGTTTATAGGGTGGTGCTTAGAATGCTAGCTTTATTTTCAGATTCTGGTCCCATCTAATTAATTATACGGCTTTGTGTAAGTTTCTTGATTCCTTGGTGATTTTATTCATTTGTAAAATTTATCATAATGGTTCTCTCTACATACAGGAGTGGTTAAGATATAGCTTGGCACAGTTTAACATACTGTGTTAAACTGTTAAATACAGTTTAACATATTGAACACTTAAATATTTGTTGAATGAATAATCTTTTGTGATAATGTGCTGATAAAAATATAGATAGTGACTAGTATATATACCCTGAAGTTACAAATTGAACATATTAGTAGTGTTTTTATTTAATGAATTTCAGTAAGCTGATAGGAAATTGAAACTCCTTAGAACATTTATTTACTGTCAATTATTTTGTTTGTATTTTAAGATTCTTCATTGGTTATTTGCTTACTTTAAAAAGTCAGTTTGGTATATAAATTATATAATGAGGAATATGTTTTGTTTTGTCTATAAAACAAATCACTTATAAGTAAATTTAAGATAAAAATACTTGTTGAATGCCACAGACTATTAACCACTGCAGCCTAATGAAGTACTTTGGAAAAGTTAATTGAAGTGATGGTTGGACTATTGTATGTAAAAATAAGTCACTCCTAGAGATAGAATTAGTATTGGAGTTTGGTTATTCCTAAAGATGCTTACTCCTTGGAAGAAAAGTTATGACCAACTTAGATAGCATATTCAAAAGCAGAGACATTACTTTGCCGACGAAGGTCCGTCTGGTCAAGGCTGTTGTTTTTCCTGTGGTCATGTATGGATGTGAGAGTTGGACTGTGAAGAAGGCTGAGCACCAAAGAATTGATGCTTTTGAATTGTGTTGGAGAAGACTCTTGAGAGTCCCTTGGACTGTAAGGAGATCCAACCAGTCCATTCTGAAGGAGATCAACCCTGGGATTTCCTTGGAAGGAATGATGCTAAAGCTGAAACTCCAGTACTTTGGCCACCTCATGCGAAGGGTTGACTCATTGGAAAAGATCCTGATGCTGGGAGGGATTGGGGGCAGGAGAAGAAGGGGACGACAGAGGATGAGATGGCTGGATGGCATCACTGACTCGATGGATGTGAGTCTGAGTGAACTCCGGGAGTTGGTGATGGACAGGGAGGCCTGGCGTGCTGTGATTCATGGGGTCTCAAAGAGTCGGACACAACTGAGCAACTGAACTGAACCTTTTCTCTAAGATATGGGGTTGAGGAATTAGTTACTGTACTAAATTTGCATCACTTATTTCTTGATAGTTTCCATTTCTTGAGTGGTTCTTTACCACTTTTACAATATAATCCTCTTTATTGTTATTTCCATCCTATTTTTCTGAGATTAAGCTTATTCTAAGGTCTGTCAGTGTCTCCTGAAACTACTTCTATAATAATGGCTTAAATTATTTCCTCTGATTTTTGCTCGTATTTGAGTTTCTTTGGTCTAGAATGTTCTGTTTCTAGTACATCCTGTAATTTTGGGTAGTAAGTGCACTGACTTAGTCACATGTCTTTCAAAAAGGCATGTACTTCTTGGTTCTGCCTCTTGGTCAAGTGACACTCAGCCCTGGAGGGAACCCCAATTTAGCTCTCCAAGCCTCCCAGGATCATAAAATTTGCTGGTTGAAGAGTTACAAAGGGGATCGCCTGTTTTATTGACAGAACAAATTAGTGGAAGGGACTTTTAAATACATTAATGTTAAAAATTGATTCACTTCCTCTCTACTGACTTTTTACCAATGACCTTATCTAGGAAGATTTTGTCATTCCAGGAAGCCACTTGTCATTTTGGTTTTTACTGTCTAACCTGTATTGAGTCTTTTTTATAATTTAATTTTTTTTTTACAAAAAAAATGTACACCTATGCTATATACCATAAGTATTTTTAGCCTTTATTCTATGTGGTATTAATAATGAATAACTGGTATGCATAATACCGATACAGCCATGATCATTTTGGTAAGACATGAAGCAGAATCCAGTGTCTTTTAATTGGGCTAAAATCTGCATGGCTACTGGTGACAGCACATGAAAAGACAGAATTGTTCTGTACCTGTTGTTTCCTTCACAGAGAGCTAGTGGCATCTGACAAAGAACCATGACCTGGCTGAACTCCAGGATGGAAGTAATGCACAAGTCACTTAATAAAAGCCAACACTGTAAATCGTACGTAATGGTTATATGCAAACTAGTGATCAAAGTTAATCATTTTAGAAGGGAAGAGTGTACAGTTGGCTTAGTAAGTGGCTGTGTAACCACTAATGCAGTGGCTGTTTAGCAGCTTTCTGAATCCTTGGAAGGCCAGTGTGTCAGTAAGACAGTCCTCATGAGCACTCCCACATTGGCTCAAGTGATGGAGGGGTGATGAGAGCTAGAATCACGTTTCTCTCTCATCTCCCCATGTCCTCATTCCAGTCATGCTTTTCTGAGCCCCTGCTCCCACATTTCTGCCACACTTAGTCACAGGGATCTAGATCTTAAATGTTCCTAGTAGCTTTCTTTTTTTCTTTTTCTGATTGTAAGTACTGTTTTTTCCAGAGCTGGCACTGTTGTGGAGATCCTCTGTGGAATCTCACTTGGAGAAAAAGAGAAGTGAGAGGCGCTTCATTTTACGTTGTAGTTCCTTAGTTCAGATGCAAGCAGCGGTGTTGGTTCCCACAGTAGAAATATTGTGTTGGCGTTGTTTGATACTGCTTCTCAGAATCTACTTTTGGTTTACTTTTTTTTTTTAAGTTAGGGATGACTGAGTCAGTTTGAGATTTAGAAATTTAGAGAACTTTTTTGTGGCTGTCTTACTTTTTTGTGGCACCCCTGTCAAAAAAAAAACCCCTAAATTCCAGTGTTCCATAGATGTAGTTTTAAAGTTAAAAGTCATCCATGATATGTAAAAATGGCATTTGAGGGATAAGTTATTACAGTAGTAAGATTCTGTACAATTCTGGGAAAGAGTTTTTCCTCAAGTTTGTTTCAGTACTATTAAAATTGTATTAGTGATGTCCAGCAACAAAAAACTCTCATAACATGAGCCTTCGATTAAGAAGCAACATTTAGTTTCAGTTGACTTTAGTGTTTGGGTGTGGCCCTTCTGTTGCTTTGGCCTTGGCCCAGCAGCTTTCCAGATGTAAACCATATTTTTGATAGTTGCCACTTTTATAATGTATATGGTTCTGGGGCTTCATTAGGTAATTTAACTGTAATCCAAGTTTAACTTCCCTTGAGCTTCAGACCCTTTTAAAATATTTTTTTTTAACCTAAACATATTTTTCATTAAAGGTTTAAAATGTTTTTATTTCCTTTAAGATAACATGCATATAATCAATGTCTTTTGTTTAGGTGCTTTTTATTCAGATAAACAGTTAAAGGTGTATTTTTTAAGCCATTTTTTATTTCTTCAGTATCTGTTTGTTGATTTTACTCCCAAAACAAATCTTATGAGGTGTGTTCTTTTAAAATTTCTAAAATAATTTTATTCTCTATAATATTTTTTATTACAGAAAGATTTTTAAATTACTTAACATCAAGTAAAATTGATAGTCCAAGAAGGTATCTATCATGTTTGTTTTTTGTGACTTTTTTTTAATACTCCTAGGGGCACCTTGTACAAATACCTCAGTTTGAGAGGCACTGGCTCATTGGATCAAGTGGACATTTCTTAGTACAAAATGAGGGAGAAAAGACATACTTAAATATTAACTCAACTTAAAAAAATAGTTTCACATGAGAGACATGACTCTCGTATTGCTCGAAACATTTCTAGAGCTCTTCCTCTCGACCCCTGTACTCCTCCCCTTTTTGGATGAGCTCTAGTCTGCAGAGGACACTGAGTAGCCCTGCTCTAGGCCATAATGACTTACTTGTTCTGGGACTGTAGTCTTCTTCATACTCGATGTCTTAAACATTTTATTTCCTCTCTCTAAAATGATTGCACATCCTTGTTTTCTAACTGCTGCATTCCCTCTGTAACTTCTTGGCAAGTCAGACACCCTGTCTCCAGGGAAGCCTGTCTTAACAATGACCATCTGCAATAGAGCGAGACATTCCCTCTGTGCTTCCATAGCCTCTTACAGAGCTGCACTGTTAATGGTGTACTCACTTCTCTTTTTATTAGACTGTGGACTCTTGAGGGTAGGGACTTTATATCCCCTCTGGTCAAGTAGAGTGCCTAGCACCCAACAAGTATCGTGAAAGTGAAAGTCGCTTAGTCGTGTCCAACTCTTTGCAGTCCCATGGACTATACAATCCATGGAATTCTCCAGGCCAGAATACTGGAGTGGTTAGCCTTTCCCTTTTCCAGGGGATCTTCCCAACCCAGGGATCGAACCTAGGTCTCCCTCATTACAGGCAGATTCTTTACCAGCTGAGCCACAAGGGAAGCCCAAGTATCAGGAAATGCTTGCTTAAATGAATGGATGAGTAGACAGGCTCTTTCTAATTAGTGTTTGATGTAATCTAGCTTTACCATTATGACTTGTTGTGATCCCAAAGCATTCAACTAATGACAACCACCTGACCCCTGCTTTCTAGCCATGCTTCCAGTCCAGGGTGGTATGGTGTGAATTACTGTGGCAGTTGTTTTTACTAAAGTGCCTAATGTTGTAACTTATTTCTTTCAGGAATTGTTGGATAAGTATTTAATAGCCAATGCAACTAATCCAGAGAGTAAGGTCTTCTATCTGAAAATGAAGGGAGATTACTTCCGGTACCTTGCTGAAGTTGCTTGTGGTGATGATCGGAAGCGTAAGTGTATTCGGTTTATGGGTAAAACTAAAATATAAAAGGAAGGGAGAATAAGTTTGTAATGTTATCTTGTGTTCTCAAAAATGAAAATATGGTCATGAATTTACATTATGTGCTCTTTATGAAAAATGCATGAACTCTGATTATAATCTGATAAGATATTATTAAAATCAAACATGATATTTCAGGCTTTAGGATTTGATTCACCATATTTTTAGCCCCAGAGTTCTTTACATATGCTCTGGGTGATTCTGTTATGTCATGTGGTCTTCAGCATCTTGTATCTTGAAACTTAAGATAACTAAAAATTCCATACATACTATAAAACCAGGACGTTTTACTTCTTCTGCTTGACACATTAATTTATTAACTCTACTACCTGTTTTGAGGGCTCATAATACTGACTGATTACACATAACCAGATACAGAGGAGAAATGAGATGAGAGTATTAGTGCTGGTATATAATTTATCACAGAAAGCAGAGATATGGGGAAAAGAGGAACCAAATTTCCTAGCTTGACTGGTAAAAAAGGTGAAGTGAATTTATCAGTAGTGAACCCAGTCTCTGGAGTATTTGTAGTTGAGTATACTGTACTATGTTACGTATGTGCCTGCTGCTAAATTTATCAAGGAAGTTTTAGGTACAAGTATCACATAACTCATTTTTTTTTTAATTAGTTTATATTATTCCTAATTTTACCCCCTTTGAAAAGGGCATGCCCCTGAAAATGGTAGTTATGGCCTCTTCTCTTTTCTACAAAGAGTTACTAAGTAAATGTGAGTTTTACTATCCCCTGTATCAGTGTAATTGAAGATAGGAAGAGGAAACTTTTGTACTTTGCTGTAACAGAGTCTGTACACTTAAACTGTTGTGTTACCAATGTATAATTTCTGTTGCCACAAAGATAAGCAAACTGGGATGTGACAGATGTTTGCACAGACTGAACGTTTATAAATGTCAGCTCATCAAGGGATATCTTTGGAGACTGGGCCATAGCCCCAGCATTAACTGATCTGACCCTTGCTGGTTTATTGGGACTTTCTGGTCCTAAACGTAGAACACTCCAGCAGTCTGGGACTTGTAAATAGTTTGTATTTACAGTCTGGAAACTGAGACACTTCAGTGCTCTCATTGCAGCACCTCCTTGTGTGCCAGAGAGCAAGCTCCTCTTAGTTCATAGCTATACTAGCTATGTTTAGATCAGTAAATGTGCCATTTCAGAGGAGAAAAAAAGCACATATTTGGGCTCTAAAGGGATAACTTAATTTCTATTAGGTCAGGCTTTTTAGAGCTTGTAATGGGCGTGGTAGCCTCGTTCAGAAAAGCTAACCTTTTCAAGATATGACATCATCAGATTAGTGTTGGTAGTACTTCCTGAACATTTTTTTCAGGAAGGTGACATTTTTATTAGGCCAGTCATCAAACTCAGATCAGATTGTGATTATATACTGGTACTTTTATATTGCTTTTCACATTAATATATCTTGAAACCAAGGATCAGTATTGTTTTTACAGATAAGTCACAAAAATAGAGGCTCTTTTGTTGTTGTGTTGATGTTGTTTTAAACTAAGCTGAGTATAGCAAGCAGCCTTATAAACTAGTGTTTTTTAATAACCTGGTACAAGATAATGTTTTGGATTTACTACCATGGGTTCAAAAGAATGCTGCAGAGCGAAGACTGGTTCTACCAACTTAGTAGTGTGTGTAAAAGGTGTAACTGTATACTAGATGGGATATTTTCAGTACCATGCTTTTTTGTTTTGTTTTTTTCCCTTCACAGAAACGATAGATAATTCCCAAGGAGCTTACCAAGAGGCTTTCGATATAAGCAAGAAAGAGATGCAACCCACACACCCCATCCGGCTGGGGCTGGCTCTTAACTTTTCTGTGTTCTACTATGAGATCCTCAATAACCCGGAACTGGCCTGCACACTGGCTAAAACAGTAAGACGTGCATCCCGATATACCTTCCTTAGGTTATTTGAGATAGCAAGCGTGTTAATTTCTAGGCATTTTACTTGGATAGCCAGGTATGATTTCTCCTACATTTATTTGGTTATCTCCTCCGTTTTCTTACCATCATGAAACCTACCACTAGCTTACTCTCCCAGCTTTGGTTGTAAGCGGTAAGACCTGTCTAAAGAGCATATTGGTTAAAGTAATCAAAAAAGTATGAAAGAAATGTAGAGGGTCGGAAAGTAATGCTTACCAGGTGTGATTACTAGAATCTGTGCACTCCTCAAAGTGTTTTAAAATGGATGCATTCAGAGGGATTTTGGCAAATAAATACTAGTTCTTATTTGTAAGAAATATGCTGGGCATAGCTACTGTGCTCTCTGTCCAATGAAAGAACTAAGAAACGCTTGTGTAACTAAGTACATATATATAAATTTCAAGTCATCAAAAATTCTTACGTTGGGAATCTGAGAAAGTGATTTGAGTTTTGTTTTTAATGGATAACAGAAAGTAAGGTGGCTGTTCATATATTACATAAAAATGGTCTGTGATCGTAGAGTATCAGTTTGTGCCGATGTTGAGTGTTGTTCATCATGGGTATTGATATTTGTCAGGCTTTTGATGAGGCTATTGCAGAACTCGACACACTGAACGAAGACTCGTACAAAGACAGCACCCTCATCATGCAGCTGCTGAGAGACAACCTCACAGTGAGTCCCCTTCTTCTCATTGCGTTTTTTGTGTAGGGACCCGCGTGTCAGATTCAGGCTCTCTTCTTCCGGGGAAGCTGCAGTAGAACTACACCTGGTCTTAGAAAACAGATGTATAAAAATTACACAGAAATGTTAAATACACGTTAGTATTTTGTATAGGACAACTCTTCTTTTGTAGGCAGTTGAATAGGCATTTTATCAAGACCTTCCTAAGAAAATACACTAAGATTTTAGGGACTCATAATACTAACATTATTGTTACACTGGTATGAAGATGTTGATAAATTATGTTAATATGGAGTTTGTTTTGTTTTTTTTTTTCTTTAGTTTTTCACCCTGCCTCTTGTATAGAAAGGGCATCAAGGAAAAAGTGATGGAGAAAAAAGTACAGGTTGAGTTTTACTTAACTTTTGTAGGTTCAAGAAAATTTGGTATGTCAACATTTTAGACACAATGTGGACGAACAAATTCACCTTTTAATATAAATGTAGTTCTCCTGTGGCCCCTCCCCTTGCCACAGTTTTGATGCTTTTTCTTCTGCTAGAAAAATTTTTTGGCCTTATTACTCTCATAAATTATATTTCAGTAATGCTTTTTAAGAATAGCATTGAGCTGTCAGGAATTGAAAGAGCATTAAACTCTAAGGATGTTAGTTACCTTCTTTTTGACTGATAGTACAGTAAGCTTTAAAAATGTACTCAGAGTATATCACTTTGCAAATATACAGTGAAAGGTCTCCTAGAATACACTTTGGGAAGAGTTGATGATATTTGGGGTTTTGAGAAATATAACTTCCAATCTTAGTCATAGTCTCTATTTGAATAATTCACTGCTCTCACAATTACATTTTAATAATTGGACCTGAAATAATTGTCATCTAGAAATAGTAACTTAATGTGATTTTTTTTTTTTTTTTTCTTTCCAGTTATGGACATCAGACAGTGCAGGAGAAGAATGTGATGCGGCAGAAGGGGCAGAAAACTGAGTGCATACAGGGTGTCATCTTTCTTCCCCTTGAAACCTTTTTACTCATCTCCATTCCTTACTCCATTTGGATTTCCTATAGCAAAGAAACCCATTCATGTGTATGGAATCAACTGTTTATAGTCTTTTCACACTGCAGCTTTGGGAAAACTCCATTCCTTGATTTGTGTTTGTCTTAGCCTTCCTGGTGTGCAGTTACTGCTGTAGAAAAGTATTAATAGCTTCATTTCATACAAACATAAGTAACTTCCAAACACTTATGTAGAAGACTAAAAATGTATTTGGTATTTAAGTAATCTGAACCAGTTCTGCAAGTGACTGTGTTTTGTATTACTGTGAAGATATGAAAATGTAGCTAATTACAATTTAAAGAGTGTTCTACATAACTTCTTAATTTCTACATTCCCTCCCTTACTCTTCTTCAGAGATTTCCTTTCAGTAAGCAACTTTTCCATCCTCTTAATGTATTCCTTTTTAGTAGGAATCCAGAAGTATTAGATTGAATGGAAAAGCATTCTACATTTTGGGGCTGGGGGATCACAGA
>SJYQ01003288.1:29992-51320 GCA_006410935.1 Redunca redunca
GAGGATGGGATGGTTTGGGAGAATGGCATTGAAACATGTATATTATCATATGTGAAATGGATCACCAGTCCAGGTTCGATGCATGAGACAGGGTGCTCTGGGCTGGTGCACTGGGATGACCCAGAGGGATGGGATGGGGAGGGAGGTGGGAGGGGGGCTCAGGATGGGAAGCACATATACACCTGTGGCAGATTCACGTCAATGTATAGCAAAACCAAACAATGTTGTAAAGTAATTAGCCTCCAAAAATAAATAAATAAAAATGAAAGAAAACAAAACAAAAAGACAACCTCATTTTAAAAAATAGACAAAAGATTTGAACAGACATTTGAAAAGAGAGATATATGGAGCAGCAATAAGAATATGAAAGGTGTTCGACATCATTAGTCATGAAGCAAAAGAAAATTCCAATCAAAATGAGATACTGTTACATACCTACGAGAATGATAAAAGACCAATAACAACAAATGTTAGTGAAGTTGTGCAGCAGTACGGTTTCTTACACATTCTTTGTGAGAGTGTAAAATGGTACAGTGAGTGAAGTGAAGTCGCTCAGTCGTGTCCGACTCTTTGCGACCCCGTGGACTAGCCCACCAGGCTCCTCCGTCCATGCTATTCTCCAGGCAAGAGTACTGGAGTGGGTTGCCATTTCCTTCTCCAGGGGATTTCCCCGACCCAGGGAACGAACCCAGGTCTCCCACATTGCAGGCAGATGCTTTAACCTCTGAGCCACCAGGGAAGCCCAACTTCTTTGGAAAAAACTCCACAATTTCACTTCTAGGATTTACTCAAAAGAAGTGAAAACTTATGTCCATAAATCACTCGTATAAGAATAATCACAGCAGCATTATTCAAAATAATCAGGTGAAGCCTGTAGCACAATGCTCTACAGTAGTCAGTTCTCAAGAATTACCATTATTTTTGCAACTTCTGCTCCTCCAGTTTCTCCAATTCTCAAGGTTATTTCTTCAGATCCATGTTTTATTATGACTGCTTAGAGTCTGTCCAAAAGGAGATGCATTTATGTTAGTCATAAGCACAAGGAAGACTGGGCTGAATAATTAGGAATCTCAAATATGTAGAAAGAAACAGCCAGTCAGGAGTAATATAACGTCATGCTTGGGTTGGATTGTCCATGTAAATAGAAACAGTCTTTCAGAAAGAGTGGTGGAAGGAACTTCCCTGGTGGTTCAGTGGTTAAGACTCCACACTACAGGAGCCTTGGATTCAATCCCTAGTCAGGGAACTAAAATCCCACAAGCCACACAGTGTGATACACACACACACACACACACACACACACACAAACCAGTATAAAAACTGTATATCTACTTAATTATCCTGATTAATTTAAAATAAAGTAGAAATTATGTGTACAGTATACATGTATGTGAGTTTGTCTGATGTCTGAAGTACACATCAAAAAATAGTATTTTCTGGGCAGGAATATAGACACTTTTAAATTCTTTTTAAATTTCTTGTATTTTCCTGATTCTAAAATACATTGTGTTGTGTTCAGCTGCCCAGCCCTGTTCGACTTTTTGCAACCCCATAGACAGCAGCACGCCAGGCGTCTCTGTCCCTCTCCATCTCCTGAAGTCTGCCCAAGTTCACGTGCATTGTATTGGTGATGCCACCCAAACATCTCATCCTCTGATGCCCTCTTCTCCTTCTGCCCTCAATCTTTCCCAGCATCAGGGACTTTTCCAATGAATCGTCTGTTCCCATCAGTTCAGTTCAGTTCATCTCACTTGCTCAGTTGTGTCCAACTCTTTGCGATCCCATGGACTGCAGCACACCAGGCTTTCCTGTCCATCACCAACTCCCAGAGCTTACTCAAACTCATGTCCATTGAGTCGGTGATACCATCCAACCATCTCATCCTCTGTTCGTCCCCTTCTCCTCCCACCTTCAATATTTGCCAGCATCAGGGTCTTTTCCAATGAGTCAGTTCTTCACATCAGGTGGCCAAAGTATTGGAGTTTCAGCATTAGCATCAGTCCTTCCAATGAATATTCAGGGCTTATTTCCTTCAGGATGGACTGGTTGGATCTCCTTACAGTCCAAGGGACTCTCAAGAGTCTTCTCCAACACCACAGTTCAAAAGCATCAATTCTTCGGCGCTCAGCTTTCTTTATAGTCCAACTCTCACATCCATACATGACCAATGGAAAAACCATAGCCTTGACCAAACGGACCTTTGTTGGCAAAGTAATGTCTCTGCTTTTCAATACGCTGTCTAGGTTGGTCAAAACTTTCCTTCCAAGGAGTAAGCATCTTTTAATTTCATGACTGCAGTCACCATCTGTGGTAATTTTGGAGCCCCCCAAAAATAATGTCTGACACTGTTTCCACTGTTCCCCCATCTATTTGTCATGAAGTGTTGGACTGGATGCCATGATCTTAGCTTTCTGAATGTTGAGCTTTAAGCCAACTTTTTCCTCTCCTCTTTCACTTTCATCAAGAGGCTCTTTAGTTCTTCTTCACTTTCTGCCATAAGGGTGGTGTCACCTGCATATCTGAGGTTATTGATATTTCTCCCGGCAATCTTGATTCCAGCTTGGGCTTCTTCCAGTCCAGCGTTTCTCATGGTGTACTCTGGATAGAAGTTAAATAAGCAGGGTGACAATATACAGCCTTGACATACTCCTTTTCCTATTTGGAACCAGTCTGTTGTTCCATGTCCAGTTCTAACTGTTGCTTCCTGACCTGCATACAGATTTCTCAGGAGGCAGATCAGGTGGTCTGGTATTCCCATCTCTTTCAGAATTTTCCACAGCTTATTGTGATCCACATAGTCAAAGGCCTTGGCATAATCAATAAGGCAGATGTAGATGTTTTTTCTGGAGCTCTCTTGCTTTTTCAATGATCCAGCAGATGTTGGCAATTTGATCTCTGGTTCCTCTGCCTTTTCTAAAACCAGCTTGAACATCTGGAATTTCACAGTTCATGTATTGCTGAAGCCTGGCTTGGAGAATTTTGAGCATTACTTTACTAGTGTGTGAGATGTGTGCAATTATGTGGTAGTTTGAGCATTCTTTGGCATTGCTTTTCTTTGGGATTGGAATAAAAACTGGCTTTTCCAATCCTGTTCCCATCAGATGACCAAAATACTGGAGCTTCAGCTTCATCATTAGTCCTTCCAACGAGTATTCAGCATTGACATCCCTTAAGATTGACTGGTTTGATTTCCTTGCTTTCCAAGGGAGTTTCAGGTGTCTTATCCACCACTACATTTCAAAGGCATCAGTTCTTTGGTATTCTGCCTTCTTTACAGTCCAGCTCTCACAACCATACATGACTACTGGAAAGACCATAGCCTTGACCATATGGACCTTTGTCAACAGAGTATTTTCTCGCTTTTCAACACAGTCTAGCTTTGTCATAGCTTTCCTGCCAAGGAGCAATCATCTTCTGATTTCATGGCTGCAGTCACCATCCACAAATGATTTTAGAGCCCAAGAAAATGAAATCTGTCACTACTTCCACCTTTTCTCCTTCTATTTGCCATGAATTAATGTGGCCAGATGCCATGATCTTAGTGTTTTTAATATTTAGTTTAAGCCAACATTTTCACTCTCCTCCTTCAGCCTCATCAAGAGGCTCTTGAGTTCCTCTTCACTTTATGCATTAGAGTGGTACCATCTGCATATCTGAGGTTGTTGATGTTCTCCTGCCTATCTTGATTCCAGCTTGTAACTCATCTAACCCGGCATTTCTCATGATGCGCTCAGCATTTAGATTAAACAAACAGGGTGACAGCAGACAGCCACATCCTACTTCTTTCTCAAACCTGAACCAATCAGTTGTTCCATATAGGGTTTTAACTGTTGCTTTTTGACCCACATACAGGTTTCTCAGGAGACAGGTAAGCTGATTCAGTATTCCCATCTCTTTAAAGCTTTCCACAGATTTTATGATCCGCACAGTCAAAGGCTTTAGCATAGTCAATAAAACAGAGGTAAGTGTTTTTTTGGTATTCCGTAGCTTTATCCATGATCCAGCAAATGTTGGCAATTTGATCTCTGATTCCTTTTCTAAACCCACTTGGACAGCTGGAAGTTCTTGGTTCATATAATGCTGAAGCCTAGCATGCAAGATTTTAAGCATGACCTTACTAAATGGGAGGTGAGTGCGACTGTCCAATGGCTAGCACTTTAGTACTATCTTTCTTAGGAATTGAGAGGAGGATTGAGCTTTTCCAGTCCTGTGGCCACCACTGAGTCTTCCAGATTTGCTGACATATTGAATGCAACACCTTGATGCCATCATGCTTTAGGGTTTTGAAAAGTTTTACTGGGATTCCATTGCATCCACTAGCTTTATTAACAGCAGTGCTTCCTATGGCCCACTTGACTTCACTCTCTAGAATGTCTGGGTCTGGGTGACTGACCACACCATCGTAGTAATCTGATTCATTCAGGTCTTTTTGGCACAGTTCTTCAGTGTATTGTTTCCATCTCTTCTTGATCTCTTCAGCATGTACTAGGTTTCCACTGTTTCTGTCCTTTATTGTGCCCACCTTTGAGCAAAATGTTCCATTGATATCTCCAATTTTCCTAAAGTGATCTCTAGTCTTTCCCCCTCTATTGCTTTCTTCTATTTTATAACTTAAAAAAAATCATTAGAGTTTTTCCATAAGCTGTTATAGAAAAACCCAAATGAATTATTTGGCCAATCCAAATATGCATAATAAAAAAGTCCCCCATAACAACAACAACAACAACAAAAAATGATGGGCATTTCAGGCTCGTAAGCTCCAGATGATAGACCTCAATAAAATGGAGCCAGCACAGGAGGACAGGAGGAAACCCTACCAAAAAACCTATCTATCTATCCATCTAGCATTAGGTCACTTCCTGAAACTGATGATATATATGTATTTGTTGTTGTTTAGTCATTAAGTCATGTCCAGCCCCTTTGGGACCCCATATACTGTAGCCCACCAGTTCATGGGATTTTCCCACCCAAGAATATTAGAGTGAGTTGCTATTTCCTTCTTGAGGGGATCTTTCCAACCTGGGAATCGAACCCACGTCTCCTGCATTGGCAGGTGGATTCTTTACGGCTGAGCCACCAGGGGCGCCCATATATATACATATACACATGCATAGACACTATGATAGGAATTGGCTTATGAGATTATACAGGCTGAGAAGTTCCATGATCTGCCATGTGCAAGCTGGAGAACCAGAAAAGCCAGTGGCATCATTCAGGCTTGAGCTGCAGGAGCATCAGTGATCAAGGACAAGAGAGGATAGATGTTCCATTTGAAGCAAAAAGGAAATTCTCCCACTCTCTGCGTTTTTGTTCTATTTGGGCACTCACTGGACTGGAAGATGCTCACCTGCATTGGTGGAGATGATCATCTATACTCAATCTCCCAATTCAAAAGCTAGTCTTTTGGTAAACCTCCTTCCATACATACCCAGATATAATGTTTGGCCAGCTCTCTGGGCATCCTTTGAAAGAAAGGGAAAAGTTAAAGTATTATTTGCTCAGTCATGTCTAACTCTTTGCAACCCTGTATACTGTAGCTCTCAAGGCTCCCCTGTCCATGGGAATTTCCAGGCAACAATACTGGAGTGGTTCCCATTTCCTTCTCCATGGGATCTTCCCAACACAGGAATTGAACCCAGGTATCCTGCATTGCAGCAGATTCTTTACCATCTGAGCCACCAGGGAAACCCCTAGACCAGCCAAATTGACCCATAAGATTAGCCCCGTTATCTATTTGTCAAATAAGCAATCCTCCATGCGGTGCCAAGAAGAAAGGAAAATAGAAAAATTGATATGAAACAGACTAAAAAAGCCAAAAGAAAACAAACAAACAAAAAAATGCAGGGGGATGGAACCCAGGCCTCCTGGAATCACCTCCCCTAGGCATAGAGGTCTATGTTTATCTTCACACCCTGTTGGAAATCTGCTTCTGTGGTGGTAAAGACTCAGGCATTTTCCAATCTGAAGTCCTTCACCTCTACACTAAGGATTGACACTATTTCCACAGAGTGAAGCAAAGCCTCTGCTGGAGGCAGATGAAGACAGTGTCAATTGTCCACCATCCCCCCCAGCCTCAAGCCCTAGACCATAATCACTTTCCTCACTAAATGCTCACAGTGTCTTCTCAAAACCTAACTCATATAGGGTGCTAATAAATACTGTTTGAATATGTAAATGCATGAATATTTGTGAGGTCATTACAATAATTCTTTCTCAGTTTTATTCCTCTCTCTTCTGAAAATCTAACACATCCTCCAAAACCTGCTAAGTTTCAACCCAAAGATGAATTCTTTCCAAGCCCTCCTTCTGCGTCCCTGAAAGGAAAACTTTGCGTGAATAAAGTGAGCAGATTGAAACTCACTAGTTGGTGTTGCTCAAATCTTGCTTTAAATTCTAATTCCACTCCTTGGAATTTCTCTGAGCTTTGTGGTTTCCTTCCTGGAGAAGGAAACGGCAACCCACTCCAGTACTCTTGCCTAGAAAATCCCATGGACGGAGGAGCCTGGTGTCCATGGGGTCACAAAGAGTTGGACACGACTGAGCGACTTCACTTTTATTTATTTCTTTTTTTTTAATGGGAATAAAAACTTCCAAAAGACCACTTTAAGAACTAAATATGTTTAAATTCTTAGTACAGTGCCTGAAATATGATAAGTATTCAGTAAAGAATAACTCTCATCTCAAGCTCTGATAGTTAATCCCTGTACTAGCTCTCTAATATTTAGGATTGCCCCCCACTTTTACATCTTAGAAAATGCAAGGAAAAAAGAGAGTAAGTATATTACTCAAATAGACATATTTCATGATAGAACATTTGGGAAGTAAATTGATTAAGCTAATAAAATATATTGTTGAAATATATTACTGAAGATCACATTTTAGAAACAGACAATCAGGGGAGGAAAGGGCTTGCACCAAAAAACAGAACCAATATTACAAGGACAATAAAACAAACAAAATAACAAGAACAACCAAACAGGTTAGTTTAAAATGAATCTAGACACTGACCTCACACTTTCCACAAAAACTAACTCAAAATTAATCATAGACCTAAAATGTAAAATGCAAAAGTGTAAGATTCCAAGAAAATAACATGAGAAAATCATGGTGACTTTGGTATGCTGATGAGTTTTCTGGTACAATGCAAAAGCACAATTGATGAAAGAAAAAAACTGATAAGTTAGATTTCATTAAACTTAAAACCTTGTACTCTGCAAAAGACCATTAAAATAATGAAAAGACAAGCCATTGGCTGTCTTACAAAGCACATAGCTGATAAAGGACATGTACCCAAAATATACAAAGAACTCTTAAAACTCATCAATTATATATATATGTATATATACTATCCAATAAAACATGTGCAAAAGATATGAATAAACATGTCACCAAAGGTGATATACAGAAGGCAAGTAAGCATGTGAAAACATGCTCCATATCATATGCCATTTATGGAATTGCAAATTAAAACACAAGATACTACTACAAACCTATCAGAATGGAGAAAATCCAAAACAGAGGCATCATCGAAAACTGGCAAGGATGTGGAGCAACATGTACAGTCACTTTGGAAGACAGTTTCTTACAAAGCTAAACCTAGTCTTATCATATGATCCAGCAGTCACACCCCTAGATATTCACCTAAATGAATAGAAAACTTACATTCACACCATAACCTGTACATGATCTTTATAGCAGTATTATTTGTAATTAGCAAAATCTGGAAGCAACGTACATGTGCTTTAACAATAAACAACCCATGGCATTTCCATATATTAGAATATTATTCATGAATATAAATAAATGAGTCATCAAGCAATGAGAAGACATTGTTGCTGTTCAGTCGCTAAGCCATGTGGGACTCTTAGTGACTTCATGTGATCTGCAGAACGCCAGGCCTCCATGTACTTCACTCTCTCCAGGAGTTGCTCAAACTCATGTCCATTGATCTGGTGATGCTATCCAACCATCTTATTCTCTGTTGTACCCTTCTCCTCCTGCCTTCAATCCTTCCCAACATCAGGTCTTTTCCAGTGAGTTGGCTCTTCACATCAGGTGGCCAAAGTATTGGAGCTTCAGCATCAGTCCTTCTAATGAATATTCAGGGTTGATTTCTTTCAGGGCTGGCTGGATTGATCTCCTTGCTGTCTAAGGGACTCTCAAGTCTTTTCCAGCGCCACAGTTTGAAAGCATCAATGCTTTGGCGCTCAGCCTTCTGATTTGAGGGAATCTTAGATACACATTGCTAAGTAATGGAAGCCTGTCTGAGAAGAATACATACTGTATGATTCCAACCATATGACATTCTGGAAAAAGCAAAATTATAGGAACAGTTTGAAAAAATCAGTGGTTTCCAGGGTTTAGAGGGAAGGGGGAGGGATGAATAGATGGAGCACAGGGGATTTTTAGGGCAGTGAAACTATTCTGTATGACACTGTACTGGTGGATACATGACATTATGTTTTTGGCAAAACCCATAAAACTGCACAATGCAAAAAGTGCATTCCAGTGTAAACTATCGATTTTAGTTAATAATAATGTATCAATATTGGTTCATAAGTTATAACAAATATACTACAGCAACACAAGACATTACTAATAGGGGAAACTGAGGGAGGTTATGGGAACTCTCAGTACTTTCTTCTTAATTTTTATGTAAATTTAAAACTGCTCCCCAAAATAGAGTCTAAAAATTTTTTTAAGGAGAGAGATAAAGATAAACCAACAGGGGACTATAAAATCTAATTGTTTATCTGTTTTGGCATCATTTTAACTGTTTTGTGTAAGTTTCCTCTGTCCTCAACCCTCTATGTTACTCCCTAAACAACTCCCAACCTATACAAATGAGGCTCACATCTCTCTGCACTTCTCCATTGTTTTTTGTTTTTTTTATTTAACACTCACTTATTGAGTAATAACTTTGTGCCAAGTACTACGATAATTGTTAGTGATGTGAAAAGAGGAATAAGATCAGACTTGAGGATCTCACAGTCGAGTGATAGAGACATGTTAATTACAGTGGAACAAGATATTAAGTGCCATAAATAAAGGTAAGAAAAAAAGCTTTTGGAACCACAATGCAGTACTTTGAACTCTATAAGGCATTATTAAACTATAATAAAGTCACATCATCTGCTTTTAATACTGCCCTATCTTACTTTTGCCAATATGTCGCATTTAAAATTTGTTTTAAGCCTCTCCCTCCTGTTCTTATTCGTCAGCCTTTTGCTTCTTCCTGAAAATGGCTAATTTTTGCCGATTTTCTAATTCAGTCAAACTACCAGGCCAATGAATATGTATATTCATCCTACATAATTACAGTGATTCTTCCACCAGCCAAAAAAAAAAAAAAAAAAGTGAAAAAATGAACTTTACTGAAAGTTTCAGGGTCATTAAGCAAGGGGATCACTACTATGCAATCTCAAGACTATATTCCAGGAGGAGAGTGGTATGGAGAGAAGTGAAATGATGTGGAAGGAGCCAGCCATTCCCCTCCCACTACACAACCCTGCATCAGGGACCAAGCTCCAAGGTGAGACAAGGAGAGGGGAAGAGCTTTGAGAAGTGAGCACCTGGTCATAAGCCCCACAGGCTGTGTCTTCCCTCTGGTAGCAGACAAGATGAAGAAGCAGGTGCTGACAGCTTCATGTTTTCCATATTGCGAAGGGCAGGCCATATTAAACACTCTTGAATTGACCTTGGAGACAACTGCTCATCAAGTACCTCCCACTAAACTCCATACTACCTCTCTACGTTCATCTTCTGCCGTTGTCCAGATTCCCAGTTTATAGTCTAGTGACACCACATGTGGGGACTCCTCACATCTGCACTATGGGATCCTGACTTTCTGCCTCAAATCATGTTCTTCCCCACTCCTGGAATCACCTGCTGGGCTTCTGCTCAGTCCTCAGCTAGCCAGGTTTCTATCTCCAGAGACCTTTCCTCAACCAGTCTCCATCCCCACATACCCTTCCTCTATATTCTTTTCGTATTAAATTAACCTGTTTCCAATTCTGCTGCTGCTGCTGCTAAGTCACTTCAGTCGTGTCTGACTCTGTGCGACCCCAGAGACGGCAGCCCACCAGGATCCCCCGTCCCTGGGATTCTCCAGGCAAGAACACTGGAGTGGGTTGCCATTTCCTTCTCCAATGCATGAAAGTGAAAAGTGAAAGTGAAGCCACCAAGTTGTGTCCAACTCTTATTGACCCCATGGACTGTCACCCACCAGGCTTCTCCATCCATGGGATTTTCCAGGCAAGAGTACTGGAGTGGGGTGCCATTGCCTTCTCCGGTTTCCAATTTTAATCCTCTACTAATCTGAGCAACTTAGAGTCAGGGATAATAGCAACAGTATGTCTGTACAACTGTCTCCCTCTTTGATTGTGTAAATACATGTAATATAGCATGTGGTTAAAAGTAAAAGAATTTAGAGCTACCCAGGCTAGCTTTAATTTATTAACCATTTATTCTGAATTTGGGGGCTGTACTTAAAGTAATTGTAACCCCAGTTTCCTCAGATATAAAATGGGATAATACTTACCTTACAGTTTTGTTGAGATATTTTAGTGACTAGATAGATGATAGGTAGTGGATATTTTGAATGACACTTGACACACAGCAAGTGCTGGTTAAGTGTTAACTACCATCATCATCAGATTTGTAGTCTTGGCAGGAGGTGCTTGATTCCCAACAATGCTGAGGATTACCATAATACTTGTTTGGATTTATCTGATTTTCAGGTTATTCAGATTCAGTGGTTACTATTGATGTTTTGTGATCTGGTCTACTGACACACACTCTAGTCCAGAGTGGGTTCTGGTGACTTAAATAGAACAATCTTTCAACTGCATTCTGGACAAAAACCACACAATATTCTCTCAAAGCATTTGTCACTTAAAAAGAACTAGCTATTTATAAGGAGTGGGGGGAGAGGACCCACCAAGATATAAAGACAAAAAAAAAGGAAGGGAATTGTGGTATCATTGATAACAACCTTGGAAACATAAGAAATGTTTCTTAAAAGAATTTGTGAGCTGTTAATTTTAGAAGGCTGTTCAAAATGCTGAATTTCTTTAGAATGACACATTTGTTGAGAAGAAAAATGCTAAGAAGAAGGAAAAAAAGCTCAGGGGAAAAAAAAAAAGCTAGCCAGGGAACTGCAAGAAACTCAAGCCAATATGTAGCTTGCATCTGCTGGCAATACCCTCATCAAAGAAGGAAATAAGATACAAAACTGAAATTGCTATTCAAAGAAACTTGATAAACAAAATAATCCATTCAATTTAACAGATGGCTGTACAATAGTGTGTGCCATGACTAAAATATCTGACCCACCCACCTACCCACTGGTAGCACTACCAAAAACATTAATTTAAACTGGGCAACCTGAAATGTACCAAATAAAGCTGGCTATAACTACAACATCAGCAAAATTATATTCATGCTGAAAAAAACTGGACATATTCCAAGTACCTCATCTAAACAGCATACTTTCAGATGCTTTATTCTCTCTGCTTGGTCCAGGTATATATTCTGTCCTTATGACATTTTCACCCCTAGTTTAGTTCACTGGTTCTGTGATTCTAATAACATAATCAAAGCTATGCTCAATCTAGTTCATCTGAAGAGATATTCCCATTGCCTCTATTGTGTTCCAAGCCCTGTGGTAGTTGCTAGAGATATAAGGTAAATGACACGTTGCCCTAGATCTTGATGTTTACATTCCAGGGCTGTTTATTTGCTTAGTAATAAACTGAAGCACCACTTTGGATATATCTGAGTCTCTATAAATCTGAAATTGCTAAATGAATGATTCATGTTGACCCGTCACTCAGCACTTTCTGGACTAGCATGCTTCTATTAAGAATGTACACGTCACCTAGTTTAAGGTTGCCAGTATTGATGATCTAAAAGATTTGTTATAAAGCAAAAGAAACTTTATCACTTTGTAACCCAAATCTGATCAATAAGAAAGTTATTTATTATCTTTAATGCTTCCATGTTTATAAGTAAATGTTTGAGCAATGGCTTTTTACACTCATAGTTCTTCTCATGGGTACTGTGACTACTACCTGGGGAAGCAGTGTTGTACTTCAGGAAAAACAAAACTCGAAGCACAAATGAAAAGTGTCAAAAAATTAATCACCACATTTCCCTGTTTCCTAATTTCTTTATTAACTTCTGATGAGCCTTGAGGCGATGAATAAAACTGCTCAAACATAAAGGATTTTTAAAGGAGGGGAACTTTTATTGCACAACATTTCTGACAGCTTGTTTCTAAGCAAAGCAACTGTTGTCTCTGGGGACTCATTCAACATTCATTCCAACCATGGAGAAAGAGACCCAGTTTGGAAGATGTTTTTCTGGAGTACAGAGGGGGACTTTGATCCTAGCTCAGATAACAGCTGCCCTCCATGAGAGGGTTTTCTGGTTGCTCTATCCCTCAGGCCAGGTGAATCTCAGGGGAGGTGTCTAGTTGACCTCAAAGCTCAGCCAAGCAACTGATACCTGAGGGAGGGTCTTTGAGTGGGCAAGGGAGCCTGGCATCGAGTGTTATCATTCTGTCAGTCTCTCTCCTGGCTAGACACAGAGCACACAGGAAAGGGACTCCTGAAGGGAATCAAGTCTCACCTTGATTTTCCCCCCATTGTAAAATTAAAGGAAGGCAGGAAGCCAAAATACCATGGTAGATTTTAGTCTCTACCATTGCATTTCTCACTGTTCTGGAATTATAACGAAGTGTTTCCCTTGAAATTCCTGACTCTTGGCTTTAAATACAAAGGAAAGGTGAAAAATGTATGATTAATATCTTAGAAGGAAATAAAATGTACCGTATAGTTAATTAAGTAGAAGTGAAAGAAGACAAGACTACATTACTTTGTAGAAAGCCACTTTTCTTTTAGAGTGAGAGGAATTTGCAAAAGAATTGGAGTATCCCCTTTAAAATGTAAGAGGTTAACCTAAATATTGACACTGTGAGGTAATATTATGTTTGTGTCTTTATTTGTTGTATTTCTAATATGGAACATCAAGGGAATCACTGAACAAAGACATAAAAAATCATTTTAATATTACAAATTTAATTGAAAATATAAATATCAAATAGACCTCTAGTCATTGCAAAATTATCCTGCCATTCATAATTAGATGTACCTTTATCCTTCACTCATGTGCTCGTTTAATAAATATTTATTGAGCTTTTATTACATGCAAGGCATTGTTTTAGACACTATAGAGCATAAAGATCTCAATGACAACTTCTGTACGTAATGGAATGAATTAAGACTGTACATGGTACAAAATGATAAATGCCAAAGAGATATATAAACTAGAGGACTTAACAGACTTCTCATTGACCACAAGACTCATGAGAAGTTTTGGTTCCAACTACACGTACTAATTCAACTAAAAGATAACTTAAGCATGGTAGTATATATAGCACTTTTCTCCTCTGTCACCAAGGGAAAAATGGGCTGCTATTGGCCCACAGAGAGACAATAGCACCCCTCACACCAGTCAGAATGGCCATTATCAAACAGTTTACAAACAATAAATGCTGAAGAGGATGTGGAGAAAAGGGAATCCTACTATACTCTTGGTGGGATGTAAACTGGTACCACTACTATGGAGAACAGTATGGATGGTTCTTAAAAAACTAAAAATAGAGCTACCAAATGATTCAGCAATCCCACTCCTGGACATATATCCACAGAAAACCATAATTTGAAAAGACACATGCATCCCAGTGTTCGTTGCAGTACTACTCACAATAGCCAAGACGTGGTAGCAACCTAAACGTCCCTCAGCAGAGGACTGGACGAAGAAGATGTGGTACATATCTGTAATGGAACATTACTCAGCCATAAAAAAAATAATGAAATACTGCCATTTTCAGCAACACGGATGGACCTAGAGATTATCATACACTTACACACTTATATCAAGTGAAGTAAGTCAGACAGAAAAAGACAAATATCATATGACATCACTTATGTGTGGAATCTAAGAAAAATTATAAAATGAACTTATTTACAAAACAGACCACAGCATAGGAAACAAACTTACAGTTGCCAAAGGGAAAAGATGGGGGGAGGGATGAATTAGGAGTTTGGGATTAGCATATAGACACTACTGTATATAAAACAGATAATCAACAAGGATCTACTGTTTAGCACAGAGAACTCTACTTAATATTCTGTAATAACTTATATGGGAAAAGAATCTGAAAAAGAATGGATACATGTAGATCTTTAACTGAATCACTTTGCTATACACCTGAAGCTAACACAATGTTGTAAATCAACTAGAATCCAATATAAGATAAAAATTAAATTTTAAAAAGCTAATTTCAGGATGGTAAGATATATATCTAGCCAATCTCCTCCTCTGTCACAAGGAGGAAAATGGGCTGCTCTGGATCCACAGAGAGATGATGAAGGTGAGTAAAGGCAACTTGATCTCATCTGTCTCCTCTCTTCTTCCAATCCTTATCCTCTGATGTGAATCATGAGACTGGCTGCAGTAAGACAACTCAGACAAGAAGAGAAAGAGAATCACTTCTCCAGTTTTCTTTCAGCCATATTACATTCTTGGATAGACCTCCCTGCCTTACCTGGAAATACGTGCTGAGAGACCCATCACCTAAAGGGAAGTCTGGTGTTACAGCTTGAGCTGACACTCCTCAAAGACAGCAAGAGCCAAAGGCGATATGGGGGGAAAGTGGGGAGACATTTGTCTTTCCCTGCGAGGAAGCCTCCTTCCTTTGAATCTTTCAAAGCTAAAAATGTTGCTATTAATAAGAACTACAGACAAGTATTCAGCAGCAATTTGTGTTTAAGCCACAAACTTCACATGATGTTTTGTGTCATAAATCAATAAACCAGTGAAACATGCTGCCATGTGTGCTGGGCACCTGCTCAATGATTCTGTTTTTCTTTAAAGGAGACTTTTAATACTTAAACTAACAAGTCTAATGGAAGAAACCCAATTTTTCACCCTAGTATTAGGGCTTCCCATGTGGCACTAGTGGTAAAGAAACTGCCTGCCAACACAGGAGACATAAGAGACGAGGGTTCAATCCCTGAGTCGGGAAGATACCTCGGAGGACGGCGTGGCAACCCACTCCAGTATTCTTGCCTGGAGAATCCCATGGACAGAGGAGCCTAGCGGGCTACAGTTAATGGGGCCACAAAGCATTAGAAACAACTGAGGTGACAGCATGCGTGCACACATACCCAGATGTGTCCCTGCTTTCTCCTTTTTCCTTACTCTGCTTAATTCTTCAGATTGCCCATGGAAATCTGCTTTCTGCCTTGACTCATTCATCCCTGTGACTTCACTTGGACTCTCAATCTTTTTTATTTTTATCCTTTTATGAAGATTTTACTCCCTGTTCCCTTTCTGATATTACCCTTCTGGAGACTTTCAGTGTGAATATCTTTTAAAATCATCCCTACATTGGAGTGCTTTTTTTCACATATATCCATATACCTATATCTACATCTATATATGCAAGCATATCTGTATAAATATGGATATAGGTATTCATATAGATATACATCTGTCTTTTATGCTGGGGCTGCAGTATCAGCATTACCACATATTCTGCATGGACTCTTCTTTTAAACAATTAAATTATCTTCGACGATTTTCAAGATGTATCCCTGCCCTTTCATTATTTTCCTGTGGCAGTGGAAAGAAGTTCAGAATCCACATCTGGGTAGCAAAAAGTAACTCAAATGCCATCTTATGCCATAAAGACTTGGAGCTGAACTATTTGAACAAGAAATCCCCCCAAATTCTTCTATACAATGTCTTCACTCATTCTTCCCTTGCCTCATTTCTTTGTATACTGACTAGTACTGACTAGTACTAATACTGACTAGATGAATTTTTGCTATTGGTCAACCATACATTTTAACACTGATCTTTCAAAATACAATATATATATATATATATATCTGTTTATCCAACCAGTTACTAGCTGAACATTGCATCAAGCATCAAATTAGACCACAGGTATGCCAAATTCTGTGTCTCCCAAACTAAATGTTCCTTGAAGTTTGTTCTCTATTTCCCATCATAGTCAAAGGTACCAGTCACCCAGTCACTCCAGTCATGAACCTAGGAGTTGTCCTTAATTCTTTATTTTTCTGAGGTTCCTCACAAGTTCCATCTTCATTTACCCTCAGAAGTCTAATCAGCCCTTAAGCCCTGTTGATTCCTACCTGCCTAAACAACTCTCAGACCCACCCTCCTTCTATTCTCACGTCCTGAGTTCAAAACGCATGACTCCTTTTTTAGACTATTGCTGCAGCTCCACTATATGTCATTGTGCTTCTATTCTTGCTTCATTCCATTCACACAATACATCAGAAGCATCTTTGGAAAGTGGAAATCGGAACCTATCAGTTGCCCGATTAAAACCGTTTATGAGTCCCCCTGCTTCAGAATAAAATGAAAACTTCTAGGCACAGCAAGGATTCTGCAGGACAGATTTACCTTTATGGCCTCATCTCTCTACTCCTCCATCCCCAACACACACACCCTACCTTCCAGCCACAACAGTTATTTATAGTTACTTTTGTTATATGAACCACTTCAACCTCTAAATTTACCACATCAGTATATACAATTTATAGATGGACTGACTAAAGAAGAGTAAATCATTATTTAAAGCATACCACACTTCCTCTGGAAGCCTATTTCTACATCTGTGCTCCTCTTTTCTAGAGCCCCACAAAGGAGATTGAACCATTCTTGCCTTTGTACTCCTAATTATATTCTGCACATACTTGTATCATAATTCATACGATATTTACTTGTTTATCTCTCTGCCCTCCCTTCCTCCTCTTAATCCTGCATTCACTTGCTGGACTTCTTTAAAGATACAGAACACCTTTTATTCTTTCTATATTTTCATCACATCACACATTGCCAGGCTCATAGTAGGTATTCCACAATGACTATGAACATGTTTCAAATATGGTGAATACCATAAATTCAGATGCAGCAATAAACTGCATCAACCATAACTTAAACTTGCTTCTTGATGTGTTACTTTGTTAGCATTATTCAAGTTAAGTTATAAAAGTGTTCAAAATTTGGATAAATGAGAATTTGCTTTGTCTCTTTCCTAGTTGACATAATAACCATATATTCATATAATAAACAATTTAGTGACAATTCGCAAGTCAATACATTTTGAGTATTTAGAAATAATCTACTAACACAAATTGACAACCACTGGGCAATGAACAACAAAATGTCTCAAAATTCTTGCACTAAAACATATACATAAGAAAACCCATCCCTTGGAACTTTGTGTTCCAAGTCTGTAATAGATTATAAGCAGAAAATTAAAATGAGAGACAGGAACTGCTATAAGAAAATCTATAAGCTATAGCAAAAAAAAAAAAAAAGACAGCTGTTAGCCAGGGAAAAGACATAAAATTTTAAAAAGTAGATCTAAGACCTCAAAAGGGGAAATTATCCAGGGCCAGTAACAGTAGAAAAATAGTGATTTGTATCTTAACTAGCCTGTGAATATTGCTGAATTATTCTATACAGGGAGTATACCGCATATCGTTGTTATTGTTTAGTTGCTAAGTGGTAAACTTACTCTTTTGCAACCCCATAGACTATAGCCCATCAGCTCCTCTGTCCATGGGATCTCCCAGACAAGAATATTGGAGTGGGTTGCCATTACTTTCTGCAGGGGATCTTCCTGACCCATATCTCCTGCATTGCAGATGGATTCTTTACCACTGAGCCACCTGGGAAGTCCACACAGCATATAGTGTACAGCTATTTACATTGATAACCATACTTTTTCAATTTAAATTATGTTCAGTACATTCTGAATTATAAAATTAAAAGATTAAAAGAATGGTTTAAAACACTTTAGAATTTTTTCCAAATTATNAAATCTTACTTACCTAAGATATTTGGAATAATCCATTTTTAAATGTTTATTCAATGTGAATAACAAATAGAGGTATAATTTTTTTCAATACGTAAATGCTACACACGCTGCACTTTAACTAAAATCTATAGGATAAGTACTATTATTCCTGTTTTACATTGGCACACATTAAATGATTTTATACATAGTTTCCAGGGCTGGGTTAAGAGTGGCTTGTGAAGCAACTGGAAGCAAATGGTGGCTCAGAGACTACTCAGGGAAGACTTGGTGATAAGGGTCCCTCATAAAGAGAGCAAGGGAGAGGGACTGTGTAACAGTTATTGTTATAGATTTACTGCATGGAAAAATATTTCCCAGAATTATGAATTAACAGCCTAGAATTCTTTTTTCATACTTATGAACTATATAATGAAGAACTGCAATGCATTTTGCTTAGCTTTCATTTCTTTAAAATTGTTGCTTTCTAAAATTCTTTTGTTCTCACACTTTGTTGGATAACCCAACTACTGATCAGTAGGGCTTCACCCAAGAAATAGCAATAGTTGAACATTTCTGAATCTGTACATATTGCTTTTTTTCTTGTTATATTTATACTTGATTTTGAAGGATTGCTTATGCTTGTGTCCCTGCAAGCAGTCAGTACCCAGTCATTGTATAACACATAATGATACTTATTGTACAACAAAGCCCGAGATGTTTTGTAAATCCCTAGAGTTAGGTGTCTCCCTCCTAATCTATTCATCTATACCATGGCCTTTTCACGTCACACTCAGCGGATTCATAAGGTTATTTGCCTTTGGTGATCTCACTTTCTTACAGTATGAAATGATGAAGGCTGATAAAAGGAGAGATTACATTTTTTTAAAATAAATAATAAAGAAGAGGAAAGCAAAGCTTAAAGAAACAGCAGCTCTAATTTATTTCTCTGTGAGAGTCTCAGGTCTCCTTAAGTATTTTCCTGTTTTGTCTCTTCAAATCCAGGCTAAGCTAAAATGAAGAGGTATGGTAGATGCTGTTACACACACGCACAGTTTCCAAAGACCCCAGTAGGGTAAAGACCAAAAGGAAGCAAAACTAAAAGAAAATAAAACAGGAGAGCTGGATTCAAATCCTGGTTTGGGAAGATCCCCTGGAGAAGGGAACAGCAACCCACTCCAGTATTCTTGCCTAGAGAATCCTATAGACAGAGGAGAGCCTGATGGGCTATAGTCCCTGGGGTTGCAAAGAGTCAGACATGACTGAGTGACTTTCACTCACTCAGTCACTCACAGATGAATAAACCAAGACCCAGAAAGTTCAAATAAATGACCTATGGTCACCCAGCTAGTAAGCAGTCAGGTAGAGACTTGATATGAGATACTTTCATTCTTGTCATTGCTGAAATTTGAATGACTAAGAGTTCATAAGATGATTTATTAATAAATCAGTCTATAGAAGTTCAACTTGAGTGTCTGCCTTCAATTTACATTGTGCCACAATTGAGTTTTCTTTCACAGAAAAAAATACTGAAAATAATTGTATCACCAAGATAACCTCAGCAAAAGCAGAAATCATCCAGGATGAAGTGTTTCTTATGTAATGCCATGTATAGTTGTTAATAGAGATCTAAGCACTTACTGAAGTAAGCTGTTAGGAAGGAGCAAATGAATTTATTGCTGTTTCTCACAGACAGTCAAGAGTTGAGCAGCTTTTTAGTTAGGATATAATAAAGTCATAATCATCTACAAACAACAATGGTTCTTGTAAATGAAGACATACAAAATGCATCAGCAAGAAACCGAAAAGCCACACAACTGCTCGAATTGATATCTTAAGGAAAACAATACGGACAAAAATTTGAGGCATTTTTAATCTAAAACATAAATTAATATTAACCTTTTAAACTGTTAGTGTAATCATTAAAACAGTAGTACATGTCCCTAAGAGTTATTTATTTAAGGGCTTTGTTCACGAAAGTCATTACATTATTCCAATAAAGACTAAAGAGGTTATTTTCTCTAAATTATTTAGGTGTAAGAGTTAGCCTTCAGCCAGGTGTTCTATTTATGCAGATGGCAAAATAAATTATTCAGAAATAGAAACAGGGAAAACAGATGGAAAAGCAGAGTAAACCAAGAAAGCCGTGAGCAGCTGCCTAACAGGCCCCCAGTAAAACACCCACTTCTACATTATGGTCCAAGCTACCCAGTTAGGAAGAGTTCTAGATATATACACTGTTGCCCACTTCTCAAAAACATGTCTGGAACCTTGAATTCACTTCAGGTATACTATACTTAAAATACATCAACTGAAATTCTTTATGGAGACAAATATCTTAATTGAAACTGTAAAATATTCCTGAGAGCAGTTTTCCTACCAGATCAGAGAGTGAACTGTATTTCCAAATCACTTGACTCTTTTAAGAAAGTAATTCTTATATTTATGCAACAAAAACTGGAGAGGACCCAGAGAAATGGTATGGGGTGGGAGGTGGGAAAGGATTCATGTTTGGGAACGCTTGTACACTCATGGTGAATTCATGTTAATGTTTGGCAAAAGCAATACAGTAATGTAAAGTAAACTAAAGTTAAAATAAAAATTTAAAAAAATTTTAAAAAAAGAAAAAAAAAAAGAAAGTAATTCTTATATTTATGCAACAAGAACTGTATTAGGTTTCCTCCTAGCACCTTACACAAATTGACAGAGTTACCCACTAAAACCCCTTATGGCAGCAAATTTCTGCCTCTTCCTTCACTGACTCATTGATTTAATCTCTGTGATAAAGTTGCCAGAAAGACCTACTTTTTGATAAATTCTGCACTAGGTGAGTTTTTTCATAACATACCATTAGTAAACATAGCAAAATGCTAAAGAAATTCTGGAAAGCACCCTATTTACAGAAACAGATCATTAAGGGAAAAAATGTCCAGAGCTCTATATACACCTATTTTTGTTCACCTCATTTAATAAGGCAAACACAGACTACCCACTTAAGGGAGGAGGTGAATTCAGGCATAGGAATCACAGGTACAGGAAAAGGAATGCTAAAGGAAGGAGTGGCAGTATTCCCTAGAACGAAGCACTCTAGCCTAGACTCCAGGAGATTTGGTTTCTATTCCTGACTCTGCCTTAACCTGGCCTTAAGACCAGGATGTGTGAACTTCTCTCAGCACCAGTGTTTTTACTGTCCAAATGAGAATATCAGACTATCACCAAGATCCTTGGAGCTCTTGTACTGTACAAGTCTATATGAACTTGGAGAAGGGAAAAAGATAGCAGTGAAAGCAAATGAAGTCTATAAGCAAAAGCACCTTGAATAACATTTTGTCTACATCTTGTGCATGCCCTTTTAATCTTTTTTTCTAGAATTTAAAACTATTATTTCATAGAACAGTTTTTAGTTAGAAAGAACCAATAGTATATGCG